>SKCR01008987.1:0-44771 GCA_019454045.1 Zanthoxylum bungeanum | reverse complement strand
TCACTGTTATCTTTTATTCCTGCCTATGACAATTTGATAGAGAATAAGAATCCATCAGAACTTTCAATAAAAGTGACCTACAAAACAAGGCAATGACACCAGTCATTCTGTCAAACAAGTAATCCTTTATCCGAACAATTCAAACGCAAAAATCATCATAATCTTTCACATCCCTATGCCAGGTGAATTTTCAAAGCAAAGTATGAAAATACAATGGGCTCTTTTCACCGTCCCAAACTAGGTTTCCTAACCAAACATGCAATTGAAATGTATGCAAGAAAAAGAGCCATGGCATATAAGTTGCATAGTCTCTAATATGTCAAGCAGCCAGCCAAAGACTTCTGTCATTATCATGTGCATTCATAATTTTTTTACTATTTACCTTGATTATCCCCATGGGCAGTTGCTGATCATATGAGATTATAATTGCATTTCGTGCAAAAAGGAGTAAGCTACCATCCAATTCCATGCCTGAGACTTTATATGCCATAAATTAATATTTTAATCCTCATAAAGATTAGGAGTGGCCAGTCAAAACATTTAGACTAATTTTTAAAACGAAAACATAACAAAAATTAGGTATCATGAAGCCAGGAATCACCAAAACATCTATCTTCAAGGTATGTCTATTGTTTTTACTCATTTTGGCACTTGGCTTCGCTACTTCCATTTTCTTCTTGACTACCTCCATCAGCACTAAGCTCTGAAGTTTTTGAAGGTGCTGGTTCAGAACATGCCTTCAGGACAGCCTCGTTCTGCAAGAAGGGAGAATTTACACGGCTTCAAATTCAAACCAAATGCAGCCAATACCATGTCATACACAAATAAAAAGTAGCATAACCCAAAATATGTTGGTAGATGCACTCAAAGGCACGTATAATGGAATCTTGAAACAGAATATATGAAAATATGGAGGCCAAACAATCAAATCACATTATTTACATGGAATGAGTTTATGCACATTTATTCTTATGGGCTTCAATCCGTAAGACTAAGGAAGGCATGTGAATAAGTGGCCAACAATCATGGCTGAATGTCCTGATGGTTGCAAAGATATTTTCAGCACTCCTTGACTTTTTGTATTAAGTATTTGTATATATTCTGCTAAATTCATAAATAATACTCAAAATCTATTTCAGATTTAAAATTTAACAAAAATCAACTAGATCTCAAAATGACTTCCATTACGGTGTTCTTATGCAAGAGGTCAAGGGTTCAAAACTTCAAATCCCCCTAACACTAATGTAGTTAAAAGGCACAAGGTGCACTAAGGCGCAAAGGATCTTATGGCATAGGCGCGCCCCTGATGAAGGTGAGGCGCAAATTGCAAAAAGAAAAATATAAGTATGCAATCAACAAAAATAAAGAGAAATCACTGAATATATATCAAAAAAAATTACAATAATATAAATACTGATAATATAAATGAATGTATTTATCAAAATTTAAAGCTCACCTAAAACCTATCTTAATTTATTAAATAAATATTATATAACTTGATTTCGGGTTAGGTGAGTCAATTCGGGTAGGGGTTTCTCATACATTTTTATGAGGCGCGCCTAGGTGTCTTAATAGCGAGTGCCTTTGTGCCTAGGCGTGTCCTGATGAAAGTGGCTTGGTCTGACCCTCCACGAGACGCAGTGATCTGAGCCTAAGCCTGAGGTGCGCCTAGGCACTTTTGGGACACGCCTTTGACATCTATGCCTAACACCAACCTAGACCGGATTAGCTTAATCTGATAAGGGATGGGGTGGGGTGCATTGTAACTATATAATAATAATAAATACGATGCCGAGCCTCATCTCTGTATACATATTGAAAATGTTAGGACTTAATGGATCCTGGCAATAGAGAAGAAGCAAAGAAAGAACATGGTGGATCCATTACCCATTAACTTGATGCTGGCACGACAACAATTAAGGGAAATTCATCAAACTAGAATGAAAAACCTTGCCCCGATTAACTGAAGTTTATAACAAGCATAGTAATAAGTTCATTGAAGCAGTATCAGTTAACTGATTATGTGCCAGTGGCACTTGCATCCCGCATATATGTTTGTATGCCTAAACTATAACAGAATGTAATATAACCCAGTGCTATTCTTTAGTGTTTGATATATTTTTGAGACGAGCCCCTGAGTCCTGACAAGCCAACACTACTACATTCATGCACGGGAAACATTTTTCAAAATCACCAGGTGGGGTAGCATTCATCCAGCCACTACAATGAACCAATCAAATGTTTGGATAACCATATTACAGAATTAAGCAGCAACATATACAAATTAAAAATTAAATTAATGGCGAAAAGTACTCGTACAAGATGTTTTAAGAGAATCTCCTAATGATTTATGATCAATCTAGTAGTATACATCCAACATGATCCAACGCTTTTTACTCATTAACTTCAAATATCCTAGACCACTAATAATGAGAATTTAGGAATTGAAGTTCCCAATCATGAAAGAAAACTACCACCCATGTCCACGAAAGGAGCATATAAGCTTAAAATCTATATAAATCATGTAATTCTTCGTTATAAATACCAACACAAACATACGGATGCTTCATTCAGGAAGAATGGATCAATTCAATTCAATTAAGTGGATAGATATTTAGGGTTTAGGGTTTAGGAGGGCACCTGCCAAACTCGAAGGATACGCTTCTTGGCGTTGGCCTTACGAGTGGTTGTAAGCTTTATTCTCTTCCAAACGAGGCCACCGGAGTCGTGTTTTTTCACAATCTCCATTACCCTTGTCCCCCAAAATGCTCCGATTCCTCCCATCGCTCCCCTCTTTCGCTCGCTCCCGCTCTGTCTCTTGCAACGCTCAGTTTCTACTTTCTATTAGGTTTTGCCGCCATTGGGCTAATCTCCAATTTGGGCCTTCTTTTTGTTTCCCTTTATTGTTACTGAGCTTGTAATCTAAAAATATGTTATTATACCCCCTACAAGTGTTTAGTACACCCAGATGTGAGATATTGATCGAGGATGAGCTGATCGCATCAATTTGATTCTGATTTCACCTCCTCAACTTCTAAGAGTGACACAATATCTCTAAAATATCCTCAAAATAATTTGACTTGATGGTATATGATTTATGGTCATGTCTTTAGTTTGAATTCAGAAAATACATTTCTTGTAAGAATCTGAGACAGTTGGGGTTTTACCTGCTCCGCTTAAGCTCGGAATGGGTGATTTGGCGGCAGGATTTCCAATGATTTCAAAAAAAAAAAATACCTCTAAAATGATAACTAATCATCAAACGATTCAAATTTAACTTAAGTTACTGTAACAATATAACTAAATTCAATAAATATACACATGCCTATTTGGCTTCCAATATAAGTAACAATTACGTGTATACAACAAATATAAGAGAAAAGTTCATATAATACAGATATGATATATTAGAGAACAGGAAAAAAATTTCCATAATCAAAGGATATAAAGATTACCTATTATTCTTCGTCAAAATCTTTAACCATTTTGCTTCAGTTAGATAATGTTTATGGTGATTTTCGGATCTGAGAAGATCTGAGATATGGAGAAGGGTATTAAAGGGATTTCACTTATCAAGATGAGGGTCCAAGCTCTAAACCCAGAGGTGTCAGACCCGACCAATGGCCCAGATTCGGCTACATTTGAAGGCTGACCCGAGGATGCTGGTTTTGTCTTTGAAGCATAATGAATAGGACTCGGGATGAACCAGCAGAGGCACTGTCATATACACCCGAGAAGGTGATCATTGGAAAATACAAGTTAGAAGAAAATTATAACAGTTCAGACTGTCATCAAGAGAAGCCATTTCTCAATATTTCTACATGCCTATGAGCTTAATATTGGTTTGACCCTTTTAAAGAGAATGTGAGGGAAGTGAAGGTTTTTCTCTGGACTCGACCTGTTAGTAGATTAAAGGAATGACGTCATTCATTTCAGTGAACCAACCGAGGTTATGTGTCGGGGTTGCTGCATTATGCTCTTAAGACGGGTGATGTAAGCCCTAAGACAGAAGTGTGAGCCTCCCAATGACTGATGAGATAGGAGTAGGCCAGTGGTTGATGAGATGGAAGAGGGCATCAGACTTATTGACTGACACATGCAACCGCGTGAGTGGTTGGAATACAGGTTGGCATGTAGGCAAAATTGTGTAGCAGTGACCAAAAAAAGGTGAATTAATGAGTTTCAAATGGCAGAGAGTAGTTGTGTCAGGCGGCGGAGCTACTACTTGTAGGGTGATTGGGGAAGAGAGCTTACGTAATAATAACTTGGTAATGTGGCTGACGTCATGAGTTGGCGGAATAGTGGATTTATACACACTATATAAAGGTGTTGAGAATTCATTGTAATGGGTTAGCTAATTTTTCTCGCGCATAACTTGTAAAAAATAGTAAAAAACTAAGTGTAAGCGAGAGATAGAGCAAGTCGATTTGACCCGAGCTCCCAATAAAGATTTTATTTCCTTTACATTCGCGGACGTAGGTTGGATCCATGCCGTCGAACCACGTTAAACCCTATGTTCTTATCTGTGTGTTTTCTTGTTTGTTTGCCAAGTTTGATTTGGTTCCCAAATAACCAAATAAATTCATTGTTTGGCGGCAGTTTGTTCGAAGAGTGGTTTTTCCCGAATTACCTTTGGAACGAAAAACAGTCGTCAATAGTTGGCGTCGTGTGTGGGGAATCGGTACAAAAAGCAGCAAACACATTAAGACGATGGCAGGAAACAAAAACCACAGAACTTCAGAGGTTTCTACGACGGAGTGGATGGAGAAAATGGAAGAAACCCTGCAGAACGAGAGAGAGAATGCTCGAAGGGAGATGGAAATATGAAGGCTATGCTAGAGAAGATTGGAAAGTTAGAGAAGAAGACGGGGGAGAGAGGGGAAGAATGAACTATTGTCGGATTAAAGGCTCGGAGGTTCTGACAATAAAAAGGGCTCCAAAGATCCAGAATGGCAGACTGGTGCCCATAATGTTCACCGATGAGGACGCACAGGGGGTCAACTACCCCCATGATGATGCACTGATAATTAAGGCCAATATCAAAGAGGTTGAGGTAGAAATGATATTGGTAGATCCTTGAAGCGCGATCTAGGATGCGACACATTTTTACGTGTTTGGGGGAGCATATGTGGTCCCATTGGGCCAGGTAAAGTTGACAATAAATATTGAGACAACTCCCCATACCTGGATCATTATGATGGATTTTACAGTAGTAGATTGCATAAACAGCTATCAGGTAATCTTGGGGAGGCCCTTTATGATAAAGTCAAGGGCGGCTATGTCGTGGTACTATTTGAAGCTGAAATTCCCAACTCGAGATGGAGTTGGAGTTGTCTGTGGGTGTCAGAAGGTGGCTAGAAATTGTTTTGCCACCGTTTCTAAAGAAACTCTATGATTTGAAGAGTTAGGAACGAAGAGGAAAGAAAGAGAATGGGAAGATGGTGGGGAACCTCGGGTTGTGTACAGGCCACCAGTTGTCCCAGACGAGGAAGTTAGTGTTGTTGCAGAAAAAGATACAGCAAAAGCAGAGTTGGTTGATCCTCGTCCCGACGAACCAGCCTAGCTAGAGGCAGGCGAGGAACTGGAAGTGTTGGAGCTTCTTGGCCGTGGGAAAATAATAAAGGCTGGGTCGGTTTGGAGCCAAATTTGAGGGAACAATTACTGAGTTTTATGAAGGAGTATGCAGATGTCTTTGCATGAGACCACCTAGATAAGCTCAGGATTGACCCCAAGTTTATCAATCATCGCTTGCCAATTGATCGAGCTCATAAATCGATGAAGTTGAAGAGGAGAATTTTCAACTAAGAGCGATACGGGGCGATTCAAACCGAAGTCGAAAAATTACTTAAGGCCGGATTTATTAGGGAGGTCAAATACTCGGAGTGGGTGTCAAATGTGGACTTAATGAAGAAGGATAATGGAAAATGGAGGATGTACGTGGATTTCTCATACTTGAACAAGGCTTGCTCGAAAGTTAGCTTCCCACTCCCTAAGGTAGACCAACTGGTGGACTCAATTGCATGTCATGGACTAGTCAACTTTATAAAAGCCTTTTCGGGATATAACCAGGTCAGGATGCATCCCAAGGATGAAGCAAAGACAACCTTTATCACAGACCATGGGTTGTACTGTTATAAAGTAATGCCTTTCGGACTAAATAATGTTGGGGCTACCTATTAGAAGTTGGTAAACAAGGTCTTCAGGCCGCTCATTGGTAAGACCATGCAGGTCTATGTCGATGAAATGATCACAATGACTAACAAACCCGAAGATCTTCCGGACGACCTTCGGAGGACGTTTTAGTTGCCGAGGAAGCACAATATGAGGCTAAATCCAGATAAGTGGGCCTTTGGGTTATCTTCCGAGAAATATTTACGATACACGATCAGTGCACGAGGCATCGAGGAAAACCAATAAAAAATCAAAGCAGTTTTGGACCTAAAACCTCCAATGATGGTCAAATAAGTGCAGAGTCTAACGGATCGAGTGGCGGCACTAAACCGGTTCATCTCCAAAGCCATTGATAAATGTCATGTCTTTTTCCAATTGATTAAGAATGCCAAGAAAAAAGTCAGTTGGACGAGTAAATGCGAGGATGTTTTCCAAAAAATCAAAGAGTACCTGACCAACCTCCACTATTGGCAAAGCTAATCCCGGGTGAGATTTTATTCTTATACTTAGCCGTTTCTAAATATGCTGTAAGTTCGATATTAGTACAGGTTGTAGACAGAATTCAGGGGCTAGTGTAATGTACTAGTAATGTGGATGCTGAAACTTAGTATCTGGCCCACGAACTGGTAGCTCTATCTCTGGTCACTGCAGCTAGGAAGTTACGACCCTATTTCCAAGCCCACCCCATTAGGGTATATACGACCACCTGTTGTGGTAGATCTTGCATAAGCCGAAGACCTTAGGTCGTCTAGTAAAGTGGTCCGTGGAACTCAATAAGTATGATATATCCTATCTGCCTATGGTGTCAATTAATGAGCAAGCATTGGCAGATTTTGTTGCAGAATTCAATGGTCCTCAGGTTGTGATAGTGAGAGAAGCAAAGTGGGAGCTGTTCATTGATGGTTCAGTCAGCACATAAGGAGGCGGAGCATAGTGATCCTTAAGAGTAGTGAAGGCGAGGAATTGGGCTATGCCCTTAACTTTTCCTTCGAAGTAACCAATAATGAGGCAGAATACGAAGCAATTTTGGCCGGACTGAGGCTCTATGAAGCAATTAGGTAAAAGATATGACGGTAAAACGTGACTCTCAGTTGGCTGTGTAGAAGTTGAATAGTGAGTTCCAAGCAAGACAACTGAACATGATAGCTTATTATTCCAAGGTGATGGGATTTGTTGAAAAAATGGGGAATGGCATGTTTAAACAAATCAGACGGGAGAATAATCAGCAAGCAGACTCATTGGCTTGCTTAGCATCCTCCATCAAGTTAAAGATTCCTCGAACCATTTCGTTGGGGAACTTATAATCAAAAAGTGTGGGGGTGTCAGATGTTATGGAGGTAGAGATCGAATGAGAGGTCGTCTTGGATGGACCCAATCAAGAAATAGTTGGAAACGAGGGACACGCCAGATGAGGAAAAAGAGGCAAGGAGATTGAAGTATTAATGCGTCAAATTTTGTTTGATAAATGGATTAATATACCAAATGGGGTACATGACGCCATACTTGAGATGTCTGGGGCCCAAAGAAGCTAATTATGTACTTAAAGAAATCCACAAGGAAATTTGTGGAAACCACGATGGAGGTCAATCAATTGCCCACAAGACACTTAGACAAGGTTTTTTTTGCCAACAATACATCAAGACGGGGCTACGATCGCCAGGGCCTGTGATGGATGCTAGAGGAACGCTGACTTACCTCACCAGCCACCCGAGCAGCTGACCACGTTATCAAGTCCTTGGCCATTTTCCTAATGGGGATTAGACATTATTGGGCTGATGCCTACGGGTCGGGGTCAGGCCAAGTTTGCAATCTTTACAATATCTTATTTCTCCAAATGGGTAGAAACTGAACCACTGACTGCAATAACTGAGTAAAAAGCCAACAGATTTTGTTAGAAATAGTATTGTGTGTCGGTTCGAGAGACCTTGGGCTATCATTACTGACAATGGAAATATTTCGATAGCAAAGGCTTCAAAAGGCTTCAGAAAGCATTGTGAGGATCTTCAAATTACGTTGAGATTTTCCTCACATGCCCACCTAAAGTCTAACGGGCAAGTAGAAGCGACGAATAAAACCATCAAGAATAATTTGAAAGCCAGACTCGAGTCTTGTAAGGATTTGTGGGTAGAAAAACTGTCAGAGGTTTTGTGGGCACATTGGACGACTTACAAAGATTCTACGGGGGAGACATTTTCTTTGGCTTACAGGTGTGAAGCGGTCATCCCTGCTGAGATTGGAATGACATCCCATGGGGTGTAGTACTTTGAAGAAGGGAGGAATGAAGAACTCCTCAAGCACCATCTTGATCTAATAGAAGAAAAGAGGGACAGATCGTCGTTCAAAGTGGCAGTGTACCAGCAGAAGATGACACGTTTCTATAATAAAGGGGTTCAGAAATGATCATTCCTCCTTGGTGACCTAGTTTTAAGATGAGTTACATTGAATACAAGGAAGCCTGAATATGGTTCATTAGGAGCTAAGTGAGAGGACCTTATACAGTTGCCGATGTCAACATGACATGTACCTATCATTTAGAACAGTTGGACGATACCCGACTCAAGAAACCTTGGAATGTGGAGATGCTATAGAAATACTTTCAATAGAGCCTATCTTAGAATGACCCTCAAAGAGTTGTAAGATAGGCAGTAGATCCCCTAATATGAATAAGACTTTCTATTTCTTAAATAAAAACTTATTCATCTATGATTGTTATTATTTGAGCGGGAAATGCATGTTTAATATCCTGGGGAGATACTCGTTATTGGAGTATATAAACGGATATAAGACATGTGGAAAACTGTGCACCTCCGTGGCACGCCAATCTCTGGTGTCACTATCAAACCCTTGGGTTGGAACTTAAACACCCAATGACTTGCATCTTTGAGGAGTGTAACATGAAGGCATGCGTGGTGTTTGGCATCTCGGGTATCCACAGCACGCTCAATGAGTGAGTCGACATGGCATTTGTTACCCCAAGGTAATCATAACACGTATGGATAACGAATGGCTTCAATACTCTGGTATCTCAAGGATTGCATAACGAGGGGAGAGATAATTCACCCACGACGTTTGTCGCCTAGTGTTAGAGGTGCATAATACTGGGAAGTGTAGGAATCAACTTTCCTTAGCGAGGCGGAAGTTACTTGTGGTGGCACTGGGTCCGGTATGGATCTTTAAAATTTACATTGCCTTCTCATTTTGCTGAAGTAGCCAAGATCAATCCTTTGGTGTCCAACATTTGGATCAACCACTCGATCTTTCGAACTATGACTCGAAACCAACAAACCGAAGTGTGGGCTTCACTCACAAAGATTAAACTCTAAATGATTTAGAGAATCAAGATGTCACAATTGGTGTTTAGCTTTAGGAATTTTAAACACTCTCACAACACTTGTGAATGTTTGAACTCTCTCTATTTTCACTCAAATCTTTCTCACAACAATTGTGTGAATGTTTGCAAAATGTTAACCTTAGGAAGTGAGAGAAATGGTAGAGATTATATTCTCTTACGCAAGCCAACTAACCTTGTCATTAAGAATCTAATGCTTTCTTGCAATGACAAACACATACATGTGGAGGCCATACCAAAGCATAAAATGCATTAGCTAATGACAAATATATTAGGTGTATCCATGCCACCTGATAGACATAATTACTTGGATGACATGGTAAGCCATATGGCTTTGTCTCCAATGGTAAATAAAAATCAATATCTTAATAATGATTTATTTATCTTTCAATTATGTTGTAGTAATTATCTCATAATTAGCCAATCTAATTATATTAGGTTTGCTACAATTAATCAAGCTAGCATGAGGACCAAATGGACCTACGGTTCTGAGCTCCAGTAATTCCGAAATATTAATTAAACTATTTAATCAAATATTACGAATTATTAACTCCTAAAAAAGATATTCTTCTGCTTCTCGTAAAAAGGAGTGAATTCCAAATCTATGCAAAAAGTTCCCAGCTACACACCAAACCATATCCCAAAATATGTAGTTATTGGCCATGAATGCAACACCAACCTCACCATAGTAAATCAAAAGACATAGCCTGTCATGCATGAGTTCGTAGTACACTCAGGATTAAGATCGAATCCATATATGACCATCTATTAGATAAAATGAATTTCTTCGGTTAACGGATATTAAAAGAAATTCGTATTTATCTGAGTCCAGTCCTATATGATCTCATCATACAAGGTGTCTACATTCCCATGTCACTATATGAACGATCTCAGATCAAGGTCGTCATACAAGTATAGAATGGACCACAGCTATAGATGAACCACAAATAAAGTACCCTCTTTATTTGTTCTCTATGTACTATTTAGATTACTAACTCCAGACTTAAATCCTCTCGTGTATCAAACATACATTAAGTCTGAAGATACAAGAGTAATCAAGGTAAACAAGATAATTGGACAATATGCGATATAAATCAAAAACTTTGATAAAATGAATAATGTATTTATTATTATTATTATTATTATAATCAATTTTGTTTACAATAAATGAAGCTCTAGGACATAAATCCCAACAATCTCCCACTTGGACTAGAGCAAATGGGACATGTTTTGTAATCTTAAACCCTTTAGGTGACCTTCAAACACTTTAGCCGATAAGGTCTTTGTAAATGGATTAGCCAGGTTGTCTGCGGATGGAATCTGCGTGACAACGACATCTCCTCTCTGCACTATCTCCCTGATGAGGTGATATTTTCTCTCAATATGCTTACCCCTATTGTGGCTTTTTGGTTCTTTGGAGTTCGCCACTGCACCACTATTATCGCAATAAAGTGTGAGTGGTTTCTCCATATCTGGAATAACTTCCAGATCTGCCAAGAACTTACGGAGCCATACTGTTTCCTTAGCTGCTTCACAAGCTGCTACATATTCAGCCTCCATGGTGGAGTCAGTAATACAAGATTGCTTAATGTTCCTCTATACTATAGCCCCACCACCTAGGGTGAACACTGATCCGGATGTTGATTTCCTAGAATCGACATCCGTCTGAAAATCAGAGTCAGTATATCCTCTCAGAATCATATCCTGACTTGTATATACAATTATATAATTTCTCGTTCTCCGAAGATACTTGAGAATATGTTTCATCGCTACCCAATGATCTAATCCTGGGTTGGATTGAAACCTACTTACCACCCCCACTGTAAAACATATGTCTGGTCTCATGCATAACATAGCATATATAAGACTTCCAACTGCTGAAGTATATGGTATATGTCTCATCTTCTAAACTCATTGAGGTGTCTTAGGAGACCGTTCCTTAGACAACTGAATTTCATGCCTGAAAGGTAAATTGCCCTTCTTGGAATTCTGCATACCAAATCGCACAAGAATCTTGTCGATATAGGTTGCTTGAGACATTGCTAACAGTCGTTTCTTGCGATTCTGAATGATCTGGATCCCAAGTACATAACTTGCCTCTCCCAAATCTTTCATTTGGAATGGGTTAGCTAGCCAGATTTTTACGTCCGATAATATCTTTACATCATTCCCAATGAGTAAAATATCATCGACGTATAACACAAGGAAAACCACATTCCCATCAATGATGCGCTTTAGACACATGGCTCATCGATGTTCTGCTCAAAGTTATAAGACTTGATCATATTATCAAACCTTATGTTCCAAGATCTAAATGCTTGCTTAAGTCCATAAATGGACCTTTGCAACTTGCAAACCTTTTTCTCATGACCTTGGGTAATGAACCTCCATGGTTGTACCATATAGATACTTTGATCAAGATTGCCATTCAAGAATGCAGTCTTGATGTCCATTTTCAAAATCTGATAGTCATAATATGTGGTAATGGAAAGAATAATCCTGATGGATTTAAGCATGGCTACTGGCGAGAAAGTTTCTTCATAGTAACCTCCCTCATTTTGGGTATAACCCTTTGCCACTAGCCTAGCCTTGAAAGTCTGTACTTTCCCATCTATTCCTTTTTTTTCTCTTGTAGATCCACTTGCAACCTATGGGTTTTACTCCATCAGGTTGGTCTACAAGTTCTCAGACTGAGTTAAAGTACATAGACTCCATCTCGAGGTTCATGGCTTTGAGCCATTCCTCTTTATCAGTATCTTCCATTGCACCACGATAGGTCAATGGATCATCTATACCATCATAAGATGCAACAACTTGCACCTCACTATTTCCTAGATAGCGTGCAGGTAGTCTTAAAACCCTCCCACTAAGTCTAGATGGTATGGTATCCTCATAAACTTACATCCGACTTTCAGATGTAGAAGGTGTAATGTCTTTGTCAACATTTGATAATTGTGTACTGGTCGTACCAGCAAGTAACTTCTCAAGTAACACTTTACTTCGAGGTTTGAACTCTCCCATATAGTCCTTCTCAAGAAATGTAGCATTTGTCGACACAAATACTTTATTATCTTCTGGACTATAAAAGAATCCACCCCTAGTTTCCTTAGGATAGCCTACAAATAGGCACACATGTGAATGTGGTTCCAACTTAGTACTCTTGTTCTTTACCACATGTGCCGGACACCCCCATATACAGAATTGTCGCAAACTAGCTTTACGACCATTCCACAACTCTAAGAGAGTCTTAGGAACGGACTAAGAAGAAACTACATTCATGATATACATTACAGTTTGCAATGGATACTTCCAGAATGAACTAGGTAGAGTGCTATAACTAAATATTGATCTCATCATGTCTAGTAGGGTCCGATTTTTCCTTTATCCAACACCATTTTGTTGTGGTGTTCCAGATGATATGAGCTGTGAAATAATTCAATGCTCAACTAATAATTCCTCAAAATATCTATCAAGGTATTCTCATCCACGATCTGATTGTAGAATTTTGATACTTTTACCTAACTGGTTCTCAACCTCAGCACGATACTCTTTGAAATTTTCAAATGTACCTGACTTGTGCTGCATTAGGTAAACATACCCATATATGGAATAATCGTCAATGAAATTGATGAAGTATTCAAAACCACCTCGTGCTTTTACATTCATCGGTCCGCAAACGTCTGAATGTATTAGCTCAAGTGTTTCTTTGGCTCTTATCCATTTTCCAGTAAAAGGTCTCTTGGTCATTTTACCTTCTAGACATGACTCACAGACAAGTAAAGTACTGAGTTTTAACTGATTTAAGACTCCGTTCTTAATTAGTCTATCTATCCGGTCAATGTTAATGTGACCAAGTCTAATGTGCCATAAATAGGTATCATCATGAGAAATCTTTTGCCGTTTAGTTTTAGATCTTTCAATCTTAAACATTTCAGTATTAAACAGTGATTCATGCATTAACGGCCTTAATACATATAGATTATTTTTGGAGTTTCTCATGCATATCTTTAATCTATTTCTACTAATAATAACTTACTTATTAAATGAAATAGAAAAACCACATTCCATAAGTTTTGTTACGGAAATTAAATTCCTGTGAAAACCAGAAATATAAAGCACACCATTTAAACATAAATAATTATTATTAAAGTTTAACTTGGAATCTCCCACTACTTTTGCTGAAACAACATCCTCTGTCCCAACTCTCATGGTAAAGCTACCTTCAGCAAGGTCCCTCCATGAGTCAGGTAGCTGCAAATAACAACAAACATGGTTAGTGGCACCAGAATAAACAATCCATATGGATTTATCATCCCCTACCAAAAGAGACTCAATGACAAGTAAATCGTATTTACTTGTTGTAGGACACAGAAATCGGCGACGCTGTTCCAGGCTTGCGGCCTGGTTGGGAGTACGGAGTAGCCCACGGGGGAACTAAATCGGAGAAATAACATGAAGTCGCCACCCAGTGTGAACTGGGAAATAGTTTAAGGCCGCACTCACCCCTCGCGAGGGAAGACCTCAAACCATCGGGTTCGGAATGGTCCCTTACTTATGTCACTTGTAATGAAGGGTTTTGTGCAATAATCTAACCAAGTCTACGCAACAACAACCTACATCTAAGTTTGCATACTACCTATATCTAAGTTTGCATGCATACAAGTAAGTCGAAATAACGGTAAACACACAATTTCATGAACATATTAAATAAATAAATGCGGAAAGATAGCTAAACAATAACGGTAAAAACATAAATATTAAAAGAGCTAACTAAGCATATGATGGGGAAAGAAATAACTAAAGAAACAAACATGCATAAAACATGATAAATGGATCTTTCCAGTGCGTGCGCGTTCGTGTAGCGTTAGTAAACGCGTTCGAATGATAAACAGAATGCACGTGTTCGAGTAGCGTTTGATAACGCGTTCGAACTGTAAACAGAATGTACGGGTCTGAGTAGCGTTTGATAATGTATTCGAACGAGACGAGGCAGAATGTATACGTTCGTGTAACGTTTGATAACGCGTTCGAACAGAATCACAAAAAATGATACCTCTAATCACATAAACACCTAAATCATACATAAAATCACATAAACACCTAAATCATGCATAAAAAAGAACATACTAAACAACTAAATCATGCATAAAGGAAAATAACATACTAAACGATTAGATCAAGAATAAACATGAGATTGGATGAAACGGAATATGTGTGTCTCTCAAGTGATACGTGGAGTTGTTTCCCAAGTACAAACCGCATTACCGTCCATTCGGATTCGGCTACGGAATTTACGTCTGGGTTTCCATCCGATATATAGCACAAGAGATAACACATATTTCATTCATCCCATGGCCACAACATTCATGAATCCACAATACACATGCGAATAAATAATAACAAAAGAACGGAAATAACTAAAAAAGATGCCCTCAGGCCTAACATCTTAAATCGTCTCTTGGAAGTGCGTTATGCGACCGTTGGAAGGGTTAATGCTCTGCAACTCCTCTGGTTCACTGGTTCGTTGTTTTCCTTCGTTGCCTCGCAGTTTCGGGCTGCTGTTTCCTCCGTTTTGGGTTGTTATTTCTGCTGTTCTTTGCTGCTATTTTTGGATTATTTAAAAGTGTAATTTAGAGGTGATTTGGGCTGCTGTTTGCAGTAATTGAAGGCTGATTTTTAGGGTATGTTTTGCGGTAATTGAAGGGGTTTCAGGGCTGTGATTTTTGGTGATATAAGGTGCAGTGTAAGGGCTATTTTCGGTGGTTGCTGGGGTAATTTTCAGAGGCAGTTTCGGTGGTATAAGGGGGCTATTCTGGGCAGAATTTCAGTGATGATGGGGGCTGTTCTGGGCAGAATTTCAGTGATGATGGGGTTGTTTTTCAGTGTATTTTTCGGTGGTATAAGGAGGCTTGCTTTAGGCGTGAATGCTTGGAGAATTTCTGTATGTTATGCGTGAATGTCCATGGGTGTGAAGGGTTGGTTTAGTCTTCTTTTTATAGGCAAGGGTTGGGGTTATCCTTATGCGAATAAGGAAAGAATATTGTGTAATTATGAGGATATTTAATTTGTTTATCATAAGGAAATGATCTCTTTAATTTAGGAAGGTAATTTGATTTAGTTTGATTTTATTTGATTTAGTTTAGGAATGAGATTTAATTTGATTTGATTTCTTCTATTTTGATTAGGGATATGATTTAATTGAATTAGGAAAGTGTTTGATGAGATTTGATTTGATTTTAGCATTTTTTTTAATGTGTGATTTAGTTATTTGAGAAGGTGATGGGCGTGACTTTGTTCTTCTTGGGCGTGGGTTTGGTCTATTTTGGTGGGCTTGGTGGTGTGTGGGCTTAGTGTGTGACTTGCGGGGGTTTGGGCTGAGGATGTGTTTTAAAACAGAGGTCCAACAAGCAAACCCGAAGCTAAGCAAGCGAATTAAATCCAACAAAGTGTCAATTTCTGACTCTTCCCTTCCGACGTCCGTTTCCCGCAACTTCCACAACTCAAAGAGTAGTGCCTCCATGTGAGACTCATCATCAGGACTTATATGAAAAAATGCAGTGCCTACAGCTGTTTAACGTTGATGGATTTTATGATTTTCTTTGTGTGTTTCTTGATGATGCCCGGAGAAATAGGTTCATGACAAAACCTCTGAAATATTTCCTCTTCACTATCAGAACTGCTCAGGATTTACTTGACCAAATCTTGGCATTTGAACCACAAATTGACCATGTCCTTTCCAAGATAAAATGGTCTGAAGACGATCATGGTAAGAAGCGTCGAATAAATCTGGATCTTAACCTTTAATTTCTAGGTGTAGAATTTCAGCTAACCAGGTACTATCTTTTATACTCATCTTTTACTTTGTAAGACATTGGGGATAATGTCTCATATAGGTTTGGAGGTGGGGAATAGTTGACTAGTATCTTGTTATTTTCTCTAGTTTTTATTAAGTCCAAATTTTTCGAAAAATACAAAAAAAAATTGAAAATTTTTACAAACATTAAAAAAAATTTGTGTTTTTATTTTTAACTTGATTAATCAGGTGAAATTGGTGAGAGATAGCTATGTAAGGAGTTTCCACTCTTGATACGTATCTCAAACTCATTTTCGAAACAAGTTAATTTTTGTTTATTTCCTTTTGAATTATTTAATTTGTGAATTCTCCATAAAACTAACTAAAATGGATCTTCATATGCTCAGTTGACAGATATTATCAACATGCATGGTAACATACAGTCATGAGAAGTAATTGGCGAGTTTGTAATATTCAGTGTTATAGTTTAATTGGAGGAAGCATCTAAAAAAAAGCGATGGGATAAAAAAACATCTGAGATCCGAGTTATTAAGTCTGTAAGGGTGTTTTAACACCTAGTGCCCTAAAACCAACTGGTTTGGGAGTCATTGGCCCAAAGCTCGCTACATGGATCGAAGATGTTACAAAATATATTTATATCCGAAGTCTGAGTAATTAAGTCCGCATGAGTGTCTTAATACCTAGTGCCCTAAATCCAACTGGTTTGGGAGTCACTGGCCCAAAGCTCGCTACATAGACAGAAGATATTGTATATAAATAAAAAAAATAAAATCAAAAATCAAAGAAAAAATTAGAAAAATCAGAAAAAATTATTCCATTGCTACAAAAGGTGTGAAATCTGATAGAACTTTAGGACAAAAATATTACTCTCTTCTCAACTGCATTTGTGACTATAATGGGCAAAATGAATTGATTAATATTTGTTTGTTGTGTATATGAAGAATGGTAAAAATAATCGGAGAATTTACTTATTCGGTAATTTAGAAAGAAATAAAATAACTACTAACTTGGAGTAGAAGTTTCACCTGTTTAGTCACTAATTTCTTTATTCTATTTTCTCTTGTCTTTTTGTTTTTGTGTGCATTAGTTTCACTACCTTTTTACTTTTGTAAAATATTTGTGGGGCTCACGAGACTACAACTCGTCCACTAGGGACACCTAGAGGTTTAAAGGCTTGTTGCATCCGCTAAATGCAACTGTGATCCCTACGAAATTGGCTTAGCTTAATTTTATTTTATTTTGTGTTTTGCTCGAGGACTAGCAAAATGTTAGGTTTGATGGTGTGATGAGTGGTATTTATATCACTATTTCTCACTCATTTGACCTAATATTTTGTATAGTTTCTTTAGTTTTGTGAACGTTTTGATGTGTTTTATTGTTATTTTGCAAATAAATAAAGTTTGGGAAGCATTGGAAGCAATTTGAGGCCAAAATAGACAAAAATGACAAAAAGGGCATTTTGATAATATGGCGCGTCGCGGCGCGCTTCCCGCATCGCGACGTCTAACGTGCGCCGCAACATGCTAACCTGCGTCGGGGACACGTGTCAATATCTAAGAAATTTGACTTGCTAACGTGCGTCATGCCACATGTCATCATCACAGAAGATCTGCTAACATGCATCGTGACACGTGTCACAATCTTATGGTGCCGACAATACGCGTGTCACATGTCAGCTTCTTATTCGACCGCATTACCGCGTGCCACGTGTCTACCACGTGTCATCTACGTGTCCGCCACGTCAGCTGCAATACCGAGTCAATGTGCCACGTGTCACCACGTCATCATCAGCCAATCACTGGTCGCCACATGTCAGCATCTCAATGGACCGAATCTTATGCGTGCCACATGTCACAATTTTATTGGGCCGACAGATTACGCGTGCCACGTCAGCATTCAACAAGTCAAATCGCGTGCCACGTCAGCAAGACAACATCTCACACGCGTTTGACCAAGTCAACACGGCCTCGCGTCGCGACGCAAGAAGGAATCCCGCGTCGCGACGTGAGCCTGATCAGATGCCTATAAATTGAAGCTTTCTGCACCTCATTTGGTGTGCTTTCCTTGGGATTTTTTCCCTGATTTCATTGGATAGCATCTATTTTGTAAAATATTAATAATATTTAAATTATGTATTTTTATTTTTAAATTTTATTACAATATTTTATTTATTTACTTTTATGTTTTGTAGTTAATTTTTCCGCTGGGTTAAAAGGTGAAACATTTAATATAATTATCTAGGTTAATCTCACTTAATTATAATATTTAAATAATAATTTAACCGGATTAATTAATGACAGAATTAATTACCCCGCTTATATGGCTGGTCTAAATATAAATTACTTTACCGCCTATATGGCTGGACTTTATGTGACAGATAATTACCGCATATATGGCTGGTGTAGTTGGACTAAATTGATTACCGCCTATATGGCTGGTTGTAAATGTTTAACATTATTAATTCATCAGAAAGCAGAACAGAAAATAATTTATATATTATAATAAGTGAGATTCCTAAATAAGAAATATTAAATGTGGATCCTCTAACCCCAGCATTTTATTTTTATTCTAGGGAAGTGATGAAACACAATATTCACGTGCTTAATAATTGATTTAATTATATATTGGGTAATTCTTTAGTTTGTTTATTGAGTCTTAAGCTTAATGCTTCTTGTTGTCTGATCACCAATAAGATTGATGTGGTAAACTTAAAATGAACTTGACGAATGGATTTTAGGTTTTAGCCTTATATTCAATAGCTCACGATCTTCCTTGAGGATAGATAACCCTTTAATAGATTTCCTTACAGGATAGACATATACCTGCCGGGCGGGGTAGCCATAATTGGAACTTAATCTTAATGAATCCAGGTAATTTGGTTAACATAGACATATGGTTTAATTGGATTATACAGGGTATGTGCAGCTGACCATCGACAGAGGCTTTTGCATAATTTCGTGTTCCAGGTTAGCAAACTGATTTATTACACATATATAAGAGAATCAATTCATCTTTATAATAATATTATGTGGAGTCACAACCCTAGATCTTTGAGTCTTTTGTTTTTTTCCTTAGTATTTTCTTTTATGTCCTTAAGTATTTTATTTATCAAATCGACATTCAACCAACCAAAAACAATCATTCTCTTCTCCCTTTAATTAGATACTTGTAATTAAATAGTATCAATAATTAATAACAATAATAGGAATTAAGTCATCGTGGGATCGATATTTTTATACTACTTGAACGATACGTACGCTTGCGTTATACGTGTGTGTTTACGCCGGTCACTTGAAAAAGAAAATAAAAACAAAACAAGAAAAATAACATGACCTCTCCTCAACCATATGTTTATTATTTGATATTTCAAATAAGCATGTTAAAATTTCTTATCATTTTCATGATAGTGTAGTAAATCTGTGTTTAGGCCCAAATTTGAATTAGTTTTGCTTAGAATTTGGGAAACATCTTAACATAAAAGTTGTAGCTCTATGTCTTAGTTTTCCAACAGTATCAAAATCACTGAAAAGATATATCTTTAGCTGAAGATATAGCCAAAATATCGAAGGTTATTCATGAAAACGGATAAATTTAAAGAGTACTGAGAGTTCGGAAAAATTATTCCGAATTCTTAAGAAGGGTTACCGGAATTTCAAATCCATTAATACATTATTAAATGCATGATAACATACCATGCATAAGAAAAGTAATCGTGATAGTGACGTCATTATAACTGGGGTGTTACAATACTAGTTACAAATTAGTTAGGTTACAATCCTAGCCTTAGTTGAAGGAGTTTTGTTACTATATACTTGATGAAAACAAAAATCATAAAGAAAAGTTTAGATAAAATCCTAGAAGTTCTTGATGATCCAAGCACTGAGAATACTCATTTTTCTCTCATAAGTTCGTCAACTAAGGTTAGTATAAAGTCTGGGCTTTATATAATTACTCCAGTAAGACTTTCCTCTTTGTAATACGGGTGACAAAACGAATCAACGAATCGGATTTGTATAGAATCTTAAACGAATCGAATCAAAATGTGATGTATTCGTATTCGATTCGTTTATTAAACGAATTCTAATATCAGGATTCGTATTCGATTCGTTTATTAAACGAATCGAATACGAATATTCGTTTAGTCAATGATATTATTTAATAAAATAATTTACTACACTTGATTTACATAAATTATTCATAAATATATACATATGAAATATGTAATTAATATATTTACTAAAATACCTCATCAAATATCGAAAATATTACTTTTTATATGATAATTCGCTATAATTTCTCGAATCTCAATTGAAAATTAACAAGAACTAGTAAATAAAAATAATAAAACGAATCATAAACGAATAAATGAATCAATGAGCTTAAATTTGTATTCGATTCGTTTAATAAACGAATCGAATCGAATTGACCCATTTATTAAACGAATCCATTTTTTCAAACCCGTATTGGCTTTAAAGCGAATCGAATCGAACGAATAAACGAATCCTGACCCAAATTGCAACCCCTAGCCACAAAAGACTTGATATCGTGCTGCTGACCTTAATCTGCTTTTGGTAATTACGTGTTGTATAATTTTGGTTACCCAAATTGTATATCAAGGATCACAAGTGTACGAATCAATTGGAATATAGATCTATGCAAGTAAGATTATCGATCCCACAAGAAACTAGTAATTGTAAATTCTGAATTAAATTAAAATAAATCCTAACTACAAGCAAATTGATTAAGTTTGATTTCAAAGAGAATGGACACTAGTGCTTTTGACTTTATTGTCACTAATCCCTTATAATTCCTAGTATGTGAATCCAAATTATTCCTTTATTGTAATTATCAATTCTCTTAATTCATCCAATGCCATGATGTTTGGTCCATCAGAAGCATTTAAACATGTAAACCTCATTTGATATCTAGATGAATATGAATATGCAAAAATCCATTAAGTTTTGTGAGAATTATACGGTGGAACCACATAAATTCTAATCTATATTGATTATTTATTATTAGACATTCATGGTATTATTTACAAGATTCTAAAAATCCAGTTGGATATGATTTCTATTGCAATTGACTTCATATAGATTTAAGAAATATAGTGATCAAGGATAAACTCAAACCAACAATGAATTTAGCAGAATAATATTCATTAATAAAAGGAAAATTATGAATTAAAAATATTAGCTACAAATTATAAGTTCATAGCTAGGCTACAGTGGCAGCCCTAACTGAATGAGTTTAGTTACTCATATACATGATGAAAACAAAAATTATAAATAAAAGTTTAGAAGAAACCCTAGAATTTCTTGATGATCCATGCCTTGAGAATGCTCATTTATCTCTCCAAAATTCATCCCTTATTGATTGTACAAGTATGGGCTTTCTATAGGTCTTGCATGGATACTTTCCGATTTGTAACAAGACTGTTATCATTATGTCGGGATATAGACCAGTGGCACGCTATAAAAGACTCGATGTTACGCCACTAATGTGGAATGGCTAATGTCGCGCAACTAGGGGCTTTGTGTCGTGACACAACTTCGATTTTAGGCTTATTAATAATTTACACTCTGGTGGTGTCGCGCCACAAATAAGGTGTCGCGCCACTCAATCTAATTTTTTTTTTATTCTAATAAATATAGAATTCAGTCTTTGCGGTTTCTTACTATCTTTAACCCCGAACATTCCAATAAAGTCCATAAGCCCTATATCTGTAAAAAAAAATAATATAGAAACAAGTAAACTAACCCAATTAACTTTAACCTAGCCAATAAATCTTATAGTTTTAGGTGGTAAATATAGGAATATTACACACTTATCAGACCCTAAAATTTATGATTTTGCTATTCCCGAGTAAAACAAAACTAAATAAAAGAAAATAAATGAATAAAAATACCTAACTACTTTTATAGGGATCTTTACATTTAGTGTATACAATAAGCCTTGGAACCCCTATAAGGTCCTGAATGATGAGTTATAGTCTCGTAAGGTTTTATAGTGACGACACCCATAAATGTCATTTAACTACTACATAATCATGCAAAAATTAACAAAATAAAATAAACAAAATATAAACAAAAGCATAAGCAGTCTTGATAAGTTTTCCATAGAAATGTCCTCAGAGATTGCCTAGAAATGTGATCAAAGAAACTGTCAAAGTGTTGTTTAAATTAGAGTATAAATTGTTGAGTAAATCGATCTAAGGTAGACTCAAAGTTTATATGTGACTATCCTCTTATAGTTCATCCTCAAACCAATCAACTATGTGACTTTTTCTCAAAAACTGAAATCCAATAGCCCAAACCAATCTATTTATTTTAAAATCTCTATGTTTTATCACATTAAGCTTATGTTTCTATTTCTTCTTCTTCTACTTAGAGGATTTCACACTATCCTTTAATGTAACTCTTTTCTTATAGCAGGGCATCCTCTGATGCACTTGTAGTACACGAGAATACAATACCAGCTTATTTATTGGCAACTTCATAATTAAAGATTTTATGTAGTTTTTCTTTTGAGATGCTAGCCTATGTACAACTCTAAAATAGAGATAGATATCTAGGTTAACGGTCAATCATTATCAATCAACTTCATTAACTAATCACTTTGTTAACTAATTCAAGTTCTAAATTTTAAAGTACTTTTAAGTGCTCTACTAGTCCAAACTAGATAAAACTCAATCAAATCATTGAACATGGATTCAACAAACATTTATCGGTTTCTAAAACCACATGTTGTGGTAATAAAATTCTTATCATGAGACTATGGTTAATTGAATAATTTTTTTTTTAATGTATAATTGCATAAATTTAAATAGACATACAAACATAATTGTTTGCACAATTGTTCGTCAATGAGCGTGTAAGGTTCAAACCTTCTGAGACAAAGTCTCAGCAAGGGGTGTTTGATTAAGTGAATAAGCCTCAAAAGGGTACAAGCACACAAATTACAATCTATGGGTTACAAAACTACGAAATAAAATAAAAATGCTCATAATGAGTCTTCATTTTTTTCTTCTTCAAACCCTTGGGTCTTTTATAACGGAGAGCCTTGTCAACCGTTTGAGCGGTTTTGCTTCATTTCCCACGTTTCATGCTTGCACGTAACCGCTGAATCATGCATTCAACTGCTGAGTTGTGTGTGATAACTGCCAGAATGTGGGGAGCTGCTATTTAACTGCTAGATCGTGGGGTTAACTGCAATGTGTCTGTTCGCGCAATAATTGTCCTGATCGCTTTTCTCTTTGTCATTCTTCGTCTGCTTTTCCTTTGGTCGTCCTAATTGCTTTTCGTCCTTTGACAC
Organism: Zanthoxylum bungeanum; assembly: GCA_019454045.1. Taxonomy (NCBI): domain Eukaryota; kingdom Viridiplantae; phylum Streptophyta; class Magnoliopsida; order Sapindales; family Rutaceae; genus Zanthoxylum; species Zanthoxylum bungeanum. The sequence continues at coordinate 21,123 of SKCR01008987.1, read as the reverse complement.
GTCTTTTCTATTCGCCCCCATTGACTCGTTCGTCCTTGGGCGATTTTCTTCACCAACAATTATCCCCCAAATTCGCCTTGATTGATTTGGGAAATGAAATCGAGGCGAATTTCTTAACTTGGGTAAAGTTAGGATGGTACCTATTGGCCGTATACTGGCTTCGGCCTGCTGGTCTTCGCCCTTTCCCTTATCATCACTTGCGGTCGTCGTTTACATTTCCTATGTGAACCTATCATTGCTCCAATAAATGTGCGACCTTCGAAACACGTCTTATCGAAAACCATCATGGCACCAATTAATGCGCCGTCTTTCGTGTCAATCCTTTGTCAAATCATATCTGACATCGCCCTTTTCATTTTCCCGCTCTTTTTCTTTCCCCGAATTGGGCCGTGACACCTGTCTTAGGGCGAACTTTTCACCTTTGCTATATAAGGGCTTGATTCTTTCTTGTCATCACTTTACTTTCTACTTCTTTGCAAAACTTTCCATCTTCTTACCTACAATTGTCCTTGCTAATGGCGTCGTCTTCTTCCGTTTCAAAAAAGGCCACCTCAACTTTCAGTGATTACCAAGCTGCTTTGGGTGATTCTTTTGTGGGAGTCTTTGGCATCCATACCCTTGATGAAAACTACGGCCAGTGCTCCTTAGGCCCCATTTTTATTGATGATACTGACATTGCTACGGCTCCATTGGCTCAGTTGTTTCCCTTCATTTCTAACCTTCCATTTTTCAGAACCTATGAACATTTCTCCACTCATCCAATCTAACCCCATTCGTACCTGGCCTAAACACGATTCTTCTTTTGAAACTTGGTTTCAACGCATGAGGTTGCATGTAGACACTCGCACCTTTCTTGAGGAAAACGGCTTGCTTTTCCTCATAGAGCTTTCATTGACCTTACCCATTTTGACCGAAATCTATTCCCCACATCACAGCTTTTCTGGTCTCCGATTACAACATTTCCCTATTTCCTTCTGGTCCATTCATTATCACTCTTCGTGACATCAGTGCTTTGACCGGGTTGACCCATTTGGGCGCGACCATTTCTGCTTACACTACCTTTCGTTTCCCTCCCCCTTCAATGGACTCTTCGTCCTTCTCATCTTATTCTGCCTTTTTTCATGCATTCTCTGAGTCGGCTGGTCCGGTCTCGGTGTTATAGCGTACTACTTTCCTTCATTACTGGCTTTGTAAATATATCATTTGCGCGTCTAGTCAAAAACCCGTGGTGGGTTATCTCCCTATTTCGTCGGACCTTACCAACGACCTTCGTTTGGATTTGACTTCCTTTTTGTTGGCCGTTATTTATCGGGGTTTGGCCGTTCTCCAAAAATAGCTTCGGTCTGGGGCTTCACCGATCGCCTCCGGCTCTTTTTGGCTCGTCCAGCTTTAGATTAGAGCCTATTTTCCAGTCTTTGGTTCTATTGAGTCAACCCGGTCGTACCCTTGTGCAGACCTCTTGTTCGCCCTACTGGGGCCAACTTCCCTCATTTCTCATACTATTTTTGAGTATTTTTATACCCTTTCCAGAGTCTCATCTTTCTTTTCTTTCTCATTGGGCGACAACCCATCTTTTGTCCATGAGCTTCCCGAATCAGAGGGGGATGAGTCGATCAATCGCATATGGCGTAAGTTTTTATGCAGCCGCGATCTGATTCATGACATTTTGACGGGAGCCAACGACAATGCTGGAGTGGAGGTGTATTCTCCTAACTTCACTGCCCGCCAATTCGGCCTGGTTCAAGGATGACCCCTTCCATTATTTCATTCTCGTTCTACCTCGTCAGAACGTTTTAAAGTTATTTTGCTCTCAGACATTGAACAATGCTTGTCTGAAGCTCGTTCTTTGTTATCTTCTTTCTCTTGTGCCTTCTTCTCTTCTTGCACATCGGTCCATCATCTCTTTGACCATTTTTTGCCGTCTGGCCGCGAGAGACTCTTTTTTTTGCCTTTCGCTTTGATTTTTTCCACCATCCATTTTTCCCAAAAAACCTCGGAGACGGATGGGTCCAAGAAATCCTTTGAGAAAGCTGGGCCAAAGAAAACCAAACAAGTTAAAAGGAAACAGCCTTCGTCAACCCATAGCTCCGACTCAGACGAGCCCCTTATACTTCGTCGGGCTAAGGTACAATCTGAAATTTCCTTTTTTTTTTTGATTTCGTTCCTCGTGTAGACGTCCAAGACAGAATCGTCTTCCTGCTTGCCTGAACCTGTTCACATTTCGAGGCCTAAAGCTCTCATGGTTGAAAATCCGCTAGAGGAGGTTGAAACTACTGAAATCGCGGTCATCCAACTTCCGTTAGATGAGGGCGAGGTGGCCGCGATTCCAATTATTCAGTTCCCACAAGAAGAGGACGAAGTTGCCGATGCCACTCATTCGACCAGAGCTGATACTCAAGGTATGGGGTCAAGTATAGAATCGGGCCATTTGCGTCCGTTTTTTGAGGAAATCCCAAGGGACCATCCCTTATTTGAATATCATCGATTGGACGATTCCGTCCCTATTGTGCAAGAACCGGATGACGAGCCTCTTCGGCCGGATAACGAGCCTCATCGGCCGGAGAATGAGCCTCGTTGGCTCCATTTAAGCCGGATCCTACCTTTTATGCGTACATGGGCTAATACGGGATTTATGGGATGTTATAGGGAAATGGACGGCTTGTTCAGTCTGGCCGAATTAGTGTTATTGGAGGAGGCTCGGTCCTTGTATAAAGACGATGTAATTCGCCGTATTTATGAAGAGATGGAAGTTATTCATATTACTGACTCTTCCGATTCTGATTCTTCTACATAGGCCCAGCCATCAGGCATGCCGAGTTCTTCCTGTTTGGATCCTGCAGTGCAAAGGCCTCCTGAACAGTCATCACGTCCAAGGGCAGTATCCAATGTCCCTTCGATGCAACAACCTTCTGCTCCTGAATGGCCGTCATCCCCGGCTCTTTCGTCCTCACCTCTTCAGGTGACATCTCATGTTCCTTCGATGCACTAACCTTCTGCTCCTGAACGGCCGTCATCTCTGGTTCCTTCATCCTCACCTCTTCGGGCGACATCTCTTGTTCCCCCGCCCCAATCTCCTAGAGAAGAACCTGCATTGCCACTTGAGGTCCTTATGGCAACTGCTGGTGAGCCATCCAGTCCCACTCATAGGCCCGCATCTGTAAGTCTTATTCCTTTCTTCTTTCTTTTATCATTCTTTTGATTCGTTAGCTAATTCCTTTTTTGCACGCAGGGGTCCGATCCGTTACTACAATCGGTCCATGATGTTCTAGACGATCTTGATCGGCTAGCTTCTACTCCATCTCAGCCCTCTCCATCTTCGGCCCGAGCTATTACAGTTGTAAGCTCTTCGGGAGGTTATTAGGCAATATGTTTCTCTCACTACTCTGGAGATCGGTTATGCCGCAATGCCAGAGAACATGCTCAAACTAGAAAAGATCTCCTCTGATTTAGAGCGACTGTTGGGTCTTCCTGTCTTGTCTATATCAGTGGAGGACCGACTTTTCCTTCAAGATCTACAGAACGAGGTTACAGCCCTTATCTTTCGCTATCGAAATATACACAATCAAAAGGTCGGGCTTCATTCTTCCATGTCCAAAAAAGAAAGGCTCCGTGATTTCCTTGACACTTTCCTCCAAACTATACGGGAAACTACGGATGAAATGATGATCGAAGAGTCGGTACTACTGGACTTAGAACGACAGTTGCAAGATATCTAGTGTCTCATCGTGGAGAGTCGCATGAGGAGATAAGCCAAGAGGAAAACCATTACTTCTCAAATAACAGAGGTGAACGCTTTCCTGGCCGAATATAAAGACTTGGCCCAAGTTGATTTTGAGAAGAGCTTGAGCGATTTGGTGGTGGCTGATATAGAAATGTAGAAAGAGTGGCATCGGTTAAGGGACATGTCCTCGGCCATGAAGGACTCGCCTGGGGACTTTCAACGGCCTTCCGCTAGGAGATAACTAAGTATTTATGCATTGTTAGGACGTTACATTCGTCTTTCACTTGTAATTTTTTGGGACATTGTTGTCCGTTATTAATAAAATCATAATATTTATTTACTTAAATATTTATTTACTTGTTTGTTTGTTTCGTCTCGTCCTCATTCTTTACCCGAAGAACGTTATGTTCTCATGTTCTCATAACGAAGGCAAGTACTTTTTCAAGTATTTACCGTTTATCGCTCTAGCATGCATTTCTCCATTCAAACTCTTCAGATGATAGGCCCCGTTTGGTAATACGTTTTCCACCACGAATGGGCCTTCCCAATTAGGTGACCACTTGCCATATGCAGGGTTCTTGGCCCCTAATGGTAATATAGTTTTCCATATTAACTCCCCTCTTTTAAACAATTTGGCCACGACTTTTCGGTTATATCTGTTGGCCATCTTTGTCTCATGTGCTTCCAAATGATTGATGACATCGCATTTGACGTCATCCAATTCTAATAAATTTTGGATCATCGCTTCACTGTAATTTTCCTTTGTCAATTCTTTTTGCAACGCCACCCTTGTAGATTTAACATTGATTTTGACCGATAATACGACCTCTTGACCATATACTAACTGGAAATGTGTGATCGAGGTACTTGTTCGGGGTGACGTTCTATAAGCCCATAGAGCTTGATTTAAGCATTCGTCCCATTGTCTGGCATTGTCCGTTATCATCTTTCGGATCAACCCTTTGAGGGTTTTGTTGGATGACTCTGCCTGACCATTTGACTGGGGGTAGTATGGAGTAATGTTTACTAACTGGATCCCGTATTCGGTCAGGAAGCTTTTAACTTTTTCGCCGTTCAGAGAGGTACTGTGATCCACCATCAATGTTTGAGGAATACCGAATCGATGGATAATATGCTCTTTTATGAACTTAATGATTTGGTCTTGAGAAATATATATTACCGGAATTGCTTCCACCCACTTGGTGAAGAAGTCTGTGGCGATGATGATGAAAATGTGTCTTTTGCTAAACGCGGGATAGATTTTCCCTATTAAGTCGATCACCCATCCCATAAATGGCCATGGCTTAATAACATGGACTATTTCGGTCGCTGGTGCTCTTTGAATGGGCCCATGCTTCTGACAAGCAACGCATCCCTTAGCATACAGTACGCATGATTCTCCCATTTTCGACCAATAATATCCACTCCTTATAATCAACCATCTCATCTTTATCCCGGCCTGGTGAGCCCCACAGACCCCTTCATGTATTTCGGCCATAATAGTCTTGGATTCCGATGGCCCTACATATTTTAATAACAAACCATCTTGGCATTTTTTGTATAATACATCTCCCGATACTACATAGTTCAAGACTTTTAGTTTTAGCTACCGTCTTTCCCATTTTCTGGTTGCTTTAAGAATTCTCTTATCTCTTTTCTCCAATCGTCCTCATTTTGAATTTGGATTTCAGTGGCCATGACGTCCATTACGTTCTTCCGCCTTTCCAGGGCTGGTTTGGCCTCATCTCTCCTATATATGCCATATATGCTTGTCTGTTTAGACGCTGAGGCTATTTGGGCCAATTCATTGGCCATCTCATTCTTCGCCATTGGGACGTGCTCCAGCTCTACGAAGTCAAATTGATCTAGAAGCTATTTGGCTATATGTGACAGTGTCATGACTGACGGACTCTGGCACGTAAAGGCCCCCGTCACTTGTTGGATCACTAGTTACGAATCCCCCTTAATGGACACATGTGTCACTCTCATATTAAGGAGTATCTCTAAACCGAATATTAGAGCCTCGTATTCGGCTTGGTTGTTGGTGCAACATTCGCCCAATTTGATAATGAAACGGAATGATTCTCCTAACGGACTGACCAAGACTATTCCCATTCCTGCTCATTTTGATGTGCTAGATCCATCGAAATACATCGTCCATGGCTTTAAACTACACTCGTCTATTTCCATTCTCATTTCTTTAGTGGTGCTTAAACACGGGTGATCAGCTAAGAAATTCACAAGGGCCTGATTTTTTACGGCCTTTTGGTGTTCATGTCGTATGTCGAACTCTAATAATGATAGAGACTAGAACCCAACTCTTTGATGCAAAATGGGACGAGAAAACATGTACTTTACTATATTGATTTTTGTAATTAAATACACAGTGGTCGGCCTAAGGTTGGCGCTAATTTAGTACATGTGAAATACAAATCCAAACACAACTTCTCCATTGGAGAATAATTACATTCATATTTCAACAATTGTCTGCTGATATAATAAATGGCTCTTTCGACATCCGTATTGTCGTTTTGTGCGATCATTCCAGTTATGGATTGCTCTTTAGCGGATATGTAAAGCTTCATTGGTCGTCCTGGCACAGGTGGTACCATCACCGGCGGCTGTGATAAATAATTCTTCAGGTTCTCGAAGGCTTTTTGATGTTCTTCGGTCCAGACGAATTCGTCATTTTCTTTTAGCCTTAGCAGGGACGAGAAAACTTTAGTTTTTCCTGCAAAATTAGAAATGAACCTTCTTAAGAAATTAACTTGCCCTAGGAAAATTTGCAACTCTTTTTTGTTATGGGGTGGTTTGGCTTCGGTAATTGCCCGAGATTTATTGGCATCAATCCCAATTCCCCGCTGGTGGGCTAGAAAGCCCAAGAAATTCCCTGCACGAACCCTGGAAGCGCATTTGGCAGGATTTAACTTTAATTTGAATTTCATCATTCGTTCAAAAGCCATTGTCAAGTGGTTAATATGCTCGTCCACGGTCATAGACTTTACCATTATGTCGTCTACATAAACCTCTACAAAATTACTGATCATGTCATGGAAAATTAGATTCATGGCCCGTTGGTAAGTTGCCTCGATATTTTTTAGGACGAATGGCATTACCAATCACTCATAACATCCTAAAGACCCCGGGCATCTGAAAGCTATTTTATGGATATCATTTCTGGTGATGTAGTTTTGGTTATATCCTGCGTACCCATCCATAAGAGAATACATTTGATATCCTGCTGTGGGGTCTACTAAGGAATCTACCGTAGGCATATGGTATTGGTCTTTTTGTGTCGCCAAGTTTAAATTCCTAAAATCTATACATATTCTTAACTTTGCATTCTTTTTCATGACGGGGACGATATTTGACAATCATTCTACATATCTGGTCGTTCTAATGAATTTCGCCTTCAAGAGGCGCTCGACTTCTTTTTTAATGTCAGGTATAACATTGGGTGTAACCTCTGGGGGGTTGCTTATATGGCCTATGATTTGGCATAATTGGCAACCTATGTTCTACTAAAGTTTTATCTAAACCAGACATTCCATCGTAGTCCCAAGCAAATCAATCTTTATATTTTTGTAAAAGATGGATTAGTTTTTTACGTACCTGGGCCTCTAGCTCATTGCTGATGTAAGTGATGCGTTTGTCGTCCTCACTTCCCAGGTTTACCTCGTCAAAAACGTCTTACATCCTTGTAATGTTTGCCTTATGTCACTCATTCAGAGCGTATTCTTCTTCATTCTCTTGTCGTTCGTTCCTGTCACTTCCTTCCATCAAACAATCCACTTCGCATGCTTATCTTATTCTATCTTCCATCTGATGTGTTAATAATTTCTCCCTCAAGGCCGAAATCGCGGCCTGAGAATCGGCTTTAACTTTTTGTTCTGTTACATAGGCCATTAAGCTGGCCCTAGTGGCCGGAAGCGTGACTTGTTTTTTACTCTGTTCGCTTTTCTTCATTTGAATTGTTGGTTTCATGGCCATGCGTTGGCCCTCCGAAGGCCACTATAGTTGGCCTTGTTTGTGCGAACAAGTCATTCAACAGATCTGCGGTGTACGGCTCGTCATTTTTAGCCACTATGGCCGAATCCCCTGCTTCATTTAGTACTCTAGCTGGCTCGTAATTTCTTTCATACATGAAATATTCGGCTGAATTTGTCTCTTCTGCGAAAGGCCTATTATCGGCGTGTACTACTTCTACTTCATCTTTCTGATTCCAAAAAACCAGACATTGATGAAGGGACGAAGGAATGCATCGGCTGCCGTGGATCCAATCTCGTCGCAAGAGCATGTTATACGTGGTTGGTCCGTCTATAACGAAAAATACTACTGTCTTAGTAGTACTTCCCACCTGTAAGTCTAGTGGGACAACTCCTTTGGCTATAATTGCCCCTCCATTAAAACTTGTAAGCACCACTTCCGTAGGGATGAGATCATCCTCTGACTTTGCTAATAGTCCCAACATCCTAACTGGGATGGCGTTGATGGCCGCTCCATTGTCGATTAACAAATTAGTGATGGGTATTCCGTTTGCCTCTGCTTTCACATAAAGCGGTCGGAGATGCTTTGTCATTTGTCATGGTGGTTTTGGAAATGTCACATTCTCTAACATTCCTATTTCCATCGTTTGATCACCACTTGTATCTTGAGGTGGCTCATCCTCCTCGTTCCATCCAGAAGCTGGCAATGTGATCAGCCTGTCACGGGAGGCATTATTGGTTAACATCCTCTGTTTTTCTGCTCTGGTCACGACTCGTTTTATTTTGGGCTTTCCGTACAGCACAAGGTATGCAGATCGCCCCAAGTTCTATCCTAATGTTCCCACGGCGGAATTTCCAGCTTCGTACAATTCTCTGAGAAGCCGATTTTGTGTTGTCCCCCTTCTTCGTGCTTCGATTCTGATATCTATTTCTTCCTCTATATCGGTCAGTTCCTCGTCCGAGGCCTCTCTGTCAGTTATCGCGTGTGTTGCAAATTTTCTCTCGTCGCCATCGTAGACATCTTCACTCCTCCCAAAGGTCTCATTATTGCACCCCTTGAACCTTTCGAACAACATGTAATGATTAGCCACAACCGGAGGCATGCTGCCAAACTGAATAACAATGGGGGGCTCTTCGTCATCTGTCTCATCCCGTTTTTATCGGTCGAATTTGGTACGCTCTTTACAACTTGTATCGATCTCTACTCTGCCACCACTATCCTTAACCCTCACATCCGGCTTTTTCCTCGCATGAGTATTGATTGGAAGACTATGGGCAGTGGTAACTTTTACTTCACCTTGGTGGCGTATCATACATCCATAATTTCTTTGGTGTCCTCTCAATTGTGTCCTTGTCATTTCATCTACATGAGGATAGTTCTTCCCTGGCCGATGGTATGAATATGGCCAATGGTACGAATGTCATACGTTGGGCCGATGAATTTTCGGCCTAAACGTCCTTATATTTTGGATGAAGTTTGAATGTTCTCCATAAAATCTTGGTGCGAAGGTTATTGGCTGCCATGCTACTAGCTCCTTCTTCACTGGCCTCTCACAAGTATATTCCAGCTCTTTCATCCACTCTATACTATTTTTGCAACGTGCACATAAATTTTACGGAACCCTCCTTTCTTGGGACGCTTCGATCCTTTCAAGAGCACTTGGACGATGACCGTCCTGATCTTCATCTAGAACCAGCTTGAATTTTGGCAAATTCATTTTGGTGAGGCCAGAGTTGATCATATTCAATTCCAACGGCTTTGGAAAGAGGTTGTCATCCACTGCCATCTTTTTCTCGAACGTTATTCGTCCAGATTCTATGGCGTCCTGTAAAATATTCCGAAAAATAAGGCAATTGTTAGTTGAATGAGACCATGCATTATGCCACTTGCAGTACTTTTTGTCACCAATTTGTTCGGGGCTTGGTAATTTGTGGCGGTCACTCAACCTAATTTGTTTATCTTTATATAATTGATCGAATATGGCGTCGACTTTCGAGATGTCAAAAGAGAAATTCCTACTCTTTTTGTCATTCTCTACTTTGGCCTGAGGTTCAGCCCACGTCTTGTAGACGTATGGCTTCCTTTAACTAATTCGACCAAACATAAATCAGCCGATTGGACGTCCACTTCGCCTATTTCAGAGTTAGGATTCCTGTAATAGGTTCCCTTGTTAGAATTCTTCATTTGTTCTTCCTCCCTAAAAAACCGTTCATATCGCACCACACTAGTGGTGAGTTGTGGGAGGTCCCAGAATTCTCGATCTTGAAATTTCTTTTTTAGATCGAAACTGAGGTAGCTTTGAGCGATTCTCACAAACTCCCTTTCTGGTAAAGGCATGTAGCATCGACCTCGAGCCGCTTTGAACCTTTATATGAACGTTTCGGCCCATTCTCCTGGCGGCTGCCTTAAATTTGCCAAATCGGCCAAGGCCACTTTAGATTCGGCCTTATAGAATTGTTCATGGAACAACTATTCCATTTGGTGCCAATTCTCTACCGAATTGGGCGGCAGACTGACATACCAGGAAAAAGCTACTTCTGACAACGAGCCGTGAAATAATCTCAACTTATGGAAATCATTCGTCTCCCCACACTGAAGGGTAAATCGCCTTATGTGTTCTATTATGGAAACTTCTCCAGACCCTGTAAACAGAGAAAACTCTGGTATTTTGTAGTTCATAGGCCACAGATACGCTACATCAATCCAATCTGGATACGGCTTTTGATATCTCGGCCGAATCGGCCTCACCCCTAAACCGAATTGATTCTGAAGAATCCCAGTCATCTGTTCTCTTAACATATCATTGCCATTGAATGGCATTGCTACAGGTGGTGGTTGTGGTCCTCTCACAAATGGAACATGGTCGTGACCTTGCCCTTGTGAACCCTGGGGACCTTGGGGCAACACTACTTCATGTTGTACCATGTTTAGCCCTAAGTATGGGCCATTGCCTCCAGGACTTATTCCCCCTTGGGGTATCGTAGGGGCCGTAACCCCTGGTAGAGGAAAATTGCTTGGACCAGCCTCCTGACTGCTTGGTGCAGAATGAGGTGTAGTCCATGGTGGGGCTGTCCCCCCGTTCACACATTTGGCCATCAAATTATTCAATGAGCCAAGGTGTTTGGCCATATTTTCGTAATGTGAATTACTAGCCGAAATGAACTTATCTATGATGTGAGCGTTTTGAAGCCTAACCTGTTCGACGACGTCCTAGGTGAACTCACCGAACAAGGCGCGAATCACGTTAGGGCTGAATTCTTGTATAGTGTCATATCGGCTTGCTTCTGCTATACCCTCGAAATGACCTACTATAGCTGGAACGTGTGGCTGGTTGGTTTTCTCCAGTCCCCCTTCCTCTGTACTCGAGCCAGTTTGAGTGTTTCTTTTCGGAGGCATCTCCACTTCTTACACCAATTCTCCCACTGTGGTCGCCAAAAACTGTTTGCACAATTTTTCGTCAATGAGCGTGTAAGGTTCAAACCTCATGAGACAAAGTCCCAACAAGGGGTGTTTGATTCAGTGAATAAGCCTCCAAGGGGTACAAGCACACAAATTACAATCTATGGGTTACAAAGCTACGAAATAAAATAAAAATGCTCATAATGAGTCTTCATTTTTTCTTTTTTTTTTCTTCTTCAAACCCTTGGCCCTTTTATAATGGAGAGTTTTGTCAACCGTTTGAGCGGTTTTGCTTCATTTCCCACGTTTCATGCTTGCACGTAACCGCTGAATCATGCATTCAACTGCTGAGTTGTGTGTGATAACTGCCAGAATGTGGAGAGCTACTATTTAACTGCTAGATCGTGGGGTTAACTGCAACGTGTCTGTTCGCGCAATAATCGTCATGATCGCTTTTCTCTTCGTCGTTCTTCGTCTGCTTTTCCTTTGGTCGTCCTAATTACTTTTCGTCCTTTGACACGTCTTTTCTATTCGCCCCTCATTGACTCGTTCGTCCTAGACCGATTTTCTTCACCAACAATAATATAAATGTAGAAGAAATAATCAAACAAACAACCATGTACACACCCGAAACTTAAAGTTCATATTGTCCTTAATGAGAATAAAGTAAAGCACAAAAGTAAATTTAGGAGACAACATTACCTGAAAGTGGGGATGATCACTCCTCTTCTTCGGTGGTTGTGGCTTCCTCCATTTCTTCTGTTGTAAAATCTAGATATGATGGCAGCATAAGAAAATGATCCATACTATTCTGCATGTTATTGGCCATCATCTGGTCAAAAGATCGATTGTAGAAGATTTGATATTGTGCTTGTCACTTCAAATTGCTCAACCGCTGAGTTATGAGCAAGTGCGGCTACTGAAGGGGTCTAGGCGGTAGACCTCGTTACTGGTTCGGTTCGGTTCCGAATCGAAATCGAACCGCTAATTCCTGATTTCACAAGAATACACTGAATAAATGATCATATGATAATATGAACTAAATAAATTAAAGATAGGTACATTTTCTCATCAATTATTATGTGAAAACACACAAAATTTTCTTAAAAAATTATGACATAAACTGCCGACTCGAACCGCCTAAGTCCTGAAATGCCAACCCAAATCGCGGTAGTTTTCCTGTTCAAATTTGTGGTTTTGGGTTCAAATTACCCAAACCGCTGCTACGATCAGGTTTAACAAAATTAAAAAACGTACCGACTCGACCCGCGAACACCCTTACTTCAAATATCATATTCTCATCTTCGGTATTACTTATTAAACACCCATTTAAGATGGTAGAAAATTCGAATCTATATTTTTTGATACATGATTTAGAATAATTTTTCATTTCGATTAATTTTTTTTATGGGAATTATTATCCTGAATCCACAATTTGACGAAACCGGAATTGGTAATTCTCTGTCCGGACCATTGGACAACTCTAATTTTACCGAAACCGATATCATCCATTAAATTACCATCGTATCCCTAACATAAAAAAGATATTTTCAAGTGCTATATATCCAAATAAGACGCTGCAATGAGAATTACTCATCCAGCACAAGAACTGTTATTCTCTACAGCAGACACCACAATAACATAGATTTTGGATCCCCACACTTTATCAAATGATCGATCGTCTCTCGCTACCACATGTTAACTAAGGTGGTAATGGGGATGAAATTGAGATTTACGAAATTCGATAAAAAAAAAAAATCATTTTAATTTCTTTAATTTCATCTCATTTCACTAAATCTTACTCCTCATTTAAATTTTGAAGATTATTTTTTATTTAGTCACATCCCAAACCCCCCGTATTAACAATGTAATCTAACGTGACTGGAAATGCCTGGGCTACATCACACTTATTTTATTTTTTATTTTTGAAATCGTTGGAAACCCGCCACCAAACCACCCATTCTGGGCCGCGGCGCAGGTAAAACCCTCGGCTGCCCCAGGCTCTTACAAGAAGTTGCACCCCTTAGATTCGAACCCAAAACCTCAAGGTGAGATTCTGGACCCTTCACCACCAAGCCACACCCCTTGGGGCCCGAGCTACATCACACCTCACTCAATTATTCCCCAAAATAAAAACGAATTGCCAAAAAAACAACAATAAGGTTTTGAAAATTCTTGTACAATAAATAAATTAAATAAATACTTATATCAGTAGGTGGCTCTGTTTCCACTTTGAAGTTTCGACCTTACTCATTGGCGATCGGATCGCTGATAACTTCCACTTCTCATAAATCTCGATTCGAACAATCAAACAAGGTGCTTCCTTTTTAAATCTCATTTTCTTTTATTTAATAATTTTTTTTTGCGTATTTCAATCATGATTTTATTGTTTATTAACTGATTTTAGCATTTGGCGGTTAGGGGCAGGGTTAAATTGAAACAATTAAAGATGTGGGGAATTATTAGGCGAAAAGTGGCAGCTGGAGGTTCTGCTGTTCCGGTTCGCCCAAATTGTTTCTGTTTTGCTTCCATTTTTATTCCTTTTTATATATAAATTCTTTGTTTTTGATGGTTGTTTTGTCGCAAATACCATTTGTACTCCAGAGAATTAGCCCTGTGTTATCGGCGATGAGAAATTACTCCTCTGCAGCTAAAGAGGTAACTGTGATTTATAACCCATTTCTGCAATATGCTGGTATTATGTCTGTATAGGCTTGTTTTTTTGTTATACTTTTCAATATGGAGATGATTGTCATCTTTGAAGTTTTAGGGTTGCAATTTATTGTTTCGGACACATTGTACAAGAATTCGTTTTCTTGCAAGTTATTTTGTGAAATACTGAGCTTAAGGTTTTGTGGGTGCATTGACTGCACAGATGATGGTTAGAGAGGCTTTAAACTCTGCACTTGATGAGGAGATGTCTGCTGATCCTAAAGTTTTCTTGATGGGTGAAGAGGTGAGGAAAAGTGATTTGGGTTTTATTGTTTCTGGTCTAAACTTTAAGCTTTTATTTTCATCTTTTTTGGTTAACTTATGTTTGTTTTCTGCATAGTTCGAAAAATCAAACTGAGGTGGTGCCACGCAGCCGCCTCAGCCCAATTTTCAGAATAGGCTGCCTCGCATCCAAGATGCGGGCAGCCACAGTGCGACGCGAGTCAGGGCATCCAGCGGCTGCAAGAGATGGATGCCCCGGCTCTAAAAAAATAAAACACCTTAAACTGTAAATCGAGGAGGCTGACACAGTACTGAGCGGCTGGTTTTTTCCTTTTTGAATAGAGAGAGATGATATAGAAACACCCTAAATCGAACGATCGTTGAGCTGGATTACACAAAATCAGAAGATTCTCTTGGCTGGGCTCATCTTTGCTTTAAACCCATTTTGTTTCTGTGCGCTCGACTTTACCTCCTAAGCTTTTTGTGCATGTGGAGTGAAAGTCCTGATTGGGTTTTATATTTTGTAAAGCAAAAAAAATTTAAGAAATTTGTAACATGTAATTATTCATTTATAACTAGTACTTTTTCTTATTAACTGCATTCATAAATCTTATATAAAACTAAATTGAGCTAAGATGATTTAAATTACTCAATTGCCCTTAATTAAAGGTGTAGTTGAGAAATAACAAGCGTTTTACTAAATTGTCCAAAATGACAATTTTAACAGATTAATAAGCATTTTAATTTGGGCCCAATTTGTTTTTTATAATATTGTAACATATAATTAGAATGACAAATTTGAAGTTTGAGCCCAAATTTCCATTTAATTTTAAATTTTAATTATGATTTTATGCTTTTATTTTTTATTCCTCACCTTACTCGGGGGCCCACCTCATACCGCATATCCAGTTTTCGAACCTTGATTTTATGTCTACTATTGGGTGCAGGTTGGGGAATATCAAGGTGCATACAAGGTTAGTTTTACTTATTGGAGATATGTACTTTGGTTGTCTGTGTTTTTTTGAAGGTTATACATGTATATTTACTTTTGTTACCTCAGGATCTAATTTTCTGTTTTGTGTAGATATCCAAAGGGCTATTGGATAAGTATGGCCCCGAGAGAGTTCTTGATACCCCTATCACTGAGGTTATTGCTTTTAACTTCATTTGAACTACTTGCTGTTCCTTTTTTTTTTAAACTTATTCTTTTTCTGTCTTTCTTAATTAGCCGAACAGTTTTATTTGTTTTCTCTCTTTCTCTCTCTGTCTAGCTATGTCTAAAATCTATATATGTACGATGTATCTTATATGTATAAAGTTGTATTAATTATCTACTAATGAATCTTCTTGTTGATAGCTGTTTGCCCATCATCATCTGTTTCCTACATGTTTTGCAGGCTGGTTTTACTGGGATTGGAGTTGGTGCTGCATACTATGGTTTAAAGCCTGTTGTGGAGTTCATGACATTTAACTTTGCTATGCAGGTAAGGGGGTTCTTAGTTTGCTTGTATTAGTGGATTGCAGTGCTTGTCTCCGTTCATGGATGTTAGAATCATATTTGATCAGTTAAAAGCATATTACTGAACACAAAGGTGATAGCTGTGTATTCATGATGTTATTGTGGTCGTTACTTTTTGCAAATTGCAAGATGATGAAATCATCTTTGATCATTCAAAGCATACTATTGAAAATAAAGAGTCATATTCTTAAATCAAAAAAGAAGATAATTGTGTTTGCATGATGTTATTGGTGTCAGTTCTGAAATCTTTTCAAAATATGGTCCCACCATATCTTCTTATCTTCACTTTGTCATGCTGTCTTCTCATAATTGCGGCATTATAAGTGGGAATCCTCTTAATTTAATTGCTAGTGTGTATTATTTTTTTACCATGGCAGTTTGGGAAGATCTTGCTTGCTTAAATGACTTCTTATATGAATTTGTTAGTCAGATTTCTCGCTGATGATTATTTCTTGTAAATCTCTTTTGTGGATTTTGTTGCAGGCAATTGACCACATCATTAATTCTGCTGCAAAATCTAATTACATGTCTTCCGGCCAGATATCGGTTCCTATTGTCTTCAGAGGGCCTAATGGTGCTGCAGCTGGAGTGGGTGCCCAACACTCTCAAGTATGGATCCTCGGTGTCTTTTATACAGTTTATCTTAATTGTCAGATTTTAGTTTCTTCCTCTCCAAAATTTTCCCATTTTTTATTATCTTGGATATCTCGTAACCTCTGATCTCTTTATATGTATGTTTGGTTCCCCTATATGTGTGAGCTAATATTTGATGATTCTGCTTTTGGATTCCTTGTAGTGCTATGCTGCATGGTATGCCTCTGTCCCAGGGTTGAAAGTACTGTGCCCATACAATTCTGAAGATGCTCGTGGACTGCTAAAAGCTGCTATCAGGGATCCAGATCCTGTTGTGTTTCTTGAAAATGAGTTGTTGTAAGTAGTTTTGTGCAGTCTGATTGATACATTATTAGAATTTTTCATTTGTTTAACAAAAGTTTGTGGTAATGTGAAATTTGTGCTTCAGATATGGTGAGTCGTTCCCTGTTTCAGCTGAAGTTCTTGATTCCAGTTTTTGCCTTCCAATTGGGAAAGCTAAGGTAATGGTCTTTTACCTCCGAAACTTCCTTGTTCTTGGTCTCTGGGAGTTTGATTGTCTATTTCACTCTTACTGCATAATCCTGTCTCATCACGAAAATTATATTATGTGCCGGGTGTATATGTCGTCTCTCTCACAGCAGGCGGACCCCACAGTTATGTGGGGCCCACCTGCTGTGAGAGAGATGACATATACACCCGGCACATGATATACCACCTCGTCTCATCATCCATTTACAATTACCTTCTTATTATCTATTTCTAACAGATTGAGAGAGAAGGAAAGGATGTAACTATTACAGCATTCTCAAAAATGGTGGGCCTTTCACTCAAGGTTTGTAACAGAGGGAGCTCCTCTTAATTTCAATGAAATTTTCTCTTCTGAAAGTTTTTTAGGTAGTCCATACAAGTCTTCATAATGAATATTGCTTGGTGTCAGGCAGCTGAGATACTTGCAAAGGAAGGAATAAGTGCTGAGGTAAATTGATGCTAGCATGAACAATGTGTAGTTTCAAATGGTTCACTTCTACTTTATAGACTCAGTTGCTGACACTGTTAATACAGGTTATTAATTTGCGCTCAATTAGGCCACTAGATAGATCCACAATCAATGCTTCAGTCAGGAAAACTAACAGACTGGTAACAGTTGAAGAAGGGTTACCTCAGCATGGAGTTGGTGCCGAAATCTGGTGTGCTTTGTTTCCACTAGCATGTTTAACCTCTAGTAATAAGTTTCGGAGACACCCTGGCATACTTAATGACTATGTTTTTCTCTCCAAACAGTGCATCCGTTAATGAGGAAAGCTTTGGTTATCTTGATGCACCAGTTGAGAGAATTGCTGGAGCTGATGTTCTGATGCCATATGCTGCCAATCTTGAGAGAATAGCTGTCCCACAGGTCTTGTGTTTTTTCCATGATTCTAATATTGATAATTTTTACAAGCTTCTTGTAACCTCCAAAATAGCTATATGTGGATGCTGTCATTGCCCAATAGGAATTGTACTATCAAATGTTTGCAAATGCCTAGTTATTGTTTGCTTTAGACCCTTATTGTCTTGTTTCATGGGCTGTGTATAGATTGAAGATATTGTTCGTGCTGTGAAGAGAGCATGCTACAGATCTGTGCCAATGACTGCTGCAGCATAGTTGTACCAATTCTGCTCAGAAGCCTTGTCAGGTCCAGGTTGGTTCTATTTATTGGCTTCTCGCATTAACTATTATCTATTTATTTATTTTGAAGGCGTTTGTTTTTAGCTGGTGATGTTTATTATCTAACATATTTAACAAATGATTGAATCCTTTGCAGGAACTATAGAAGGATTGTACATTTTTCTCAACACTTTTGGGGAGGAATTGATCATGAAATAATTGGGAGATTGTTGATGACGGGGGGAAATTTTGTGGCTCTTTTTTCCCCCTCTTGTTAGTGTGGCAATCAACATGAAACATGACCCGATTAAGTTTTATTTGGTTCTCACATCTACTGGTACGAGTTTTTGATTCTATGATATTTCATTTAATGACGACTGAATCTGAGTTGTTTAAATGCTCTTTCTGGATTGCGATAATTGTACTGGCATAGACTGATGAAAAAATAATAAATTTGATGCATTGGCCGAAAGCCCAGTCTTACATACATATAATTCATAAGCTATTGTGTGATTAGCAGTAATGGAAACATAAGTTGTTCAAAATTAGAGAAAAGGGCTCACACTTCTATTCGTGACTGGAACGATATATTGCATATGTAGAGTTTAACTTTTCTTGCATAACGTTAGTCATTGACACGGCAAAAGGGACCTGGAAAGTCGGCCTTGTTACTGTTGGGACTTGGGAGTTTTTATTTTACTTATTTATTTCTATAATAATGAAAAATTTCATTAATTAAAATTTCGATGGTAAATATAAAGTCATTTCGGTTTGATTACAAATTTAGTAAATCTCAAGACTCTAACCTAATTAGGACGAAGTCTAATAACATAAAATCACGTATCGCATACACTGTTCTAAAACGCGCCGGCCGTCGAGCCTGGCCCCAAATCGTTGGGGCTAGGCGCTCGCTCGTCGGAATGGGTGGCATTTTCTGTCCATTCCGGCAAATTTTGGCCACAAAAATCGTCTGTCAACGGCCGTTGACCCCTGTTGACCACCTCAAAATTTGAAATTGAAGTTGTTTTCCGGTCGAATTTTACACCATTATTCTAATTCTAATCTTAATTTTACAAAATTAACTCTCTAACTCATCAATTTTAAAAATTCTTAATTCGATGCATAAATCCTAATTTTAAAAAAAACTCTAATTTTATCAATTTTGTTAGTTTTTCATCAAATTGACATAAATCTTACCAATTGCTCCTCAAAATCACACCAAATCTTAAACTTAATTATGAAAATTCTCTATTTTCGATTAATTTCTAGGCCCCGCCTAGGCGTTTTAGGCGCTAGGCGCTTGGTCACTGCCCGAATAGTGCCTAGCGCGTTTTAGAACACTAATCACATATCCTCCAAAACTGTTCGGATCGAAAATCATATTCACACCAAAATCTTCTGAAGGAGCTGGATGATTTACGGACTGTCTTAAATGTCTCACTTTTGCTAGTGTTGGTGAATACGGATTTCAGAACAATTACAGAAAATACGCAATGTGCACAAGATAAACTTTTATAGCAATCCATATACAATCTATTACTAGAAAAATAACTAAAGCTTATGGGAAGTTCCAAAACTCAGTCTTCACTTCCAAAATATAAATCTATCGTATTTCTTGCACAGATTATCTATTGACTGATGAAAATAAAACTTTACTCCTGCAAAACAAGAGTAAAATCCCAATAAAAAGTTGGAAATCTACCACGACAGATGGGTGGATCCATAAATCAATAGATCCGGGTAATAAAAAGTAACCGAAAGTCATATTAAGCTAAAACAAAATAAAACTTAAAATAAAGCAAAACAGAGAATGGATGAGAAGGAAGAGAGAGAGAAACGAAAGAGGAGAAAAATGAGAGGAAAAAGAAGTGGCATCGGAGAAGGAAGATTAAAGGAGGAGGATAAACCAAGAAGAAATGATGAAACAAGCAGAGGAGGGAAAGCTCCCCTGTCACTGGCTAAAGAACATTGTACCGGTGGCAGGAGAGAGAGAAGGGGAAGGGCTGCCAATGTGTGGTCGGGAACTGATCAAAACATACTTGCTTACTAACAGTGCCACATCAGCACACACGAGAAAACATTTAAGCCAACTAGCATCTTGTCATACACAGTCACAGCTTGCAAGGTAACGGGAGCAGACGCGCCACAACACCATCCTTGCACGCGTGTATGAGGGACGAATTGCCGAATGATTTGACTTAGATTTGTATTTTCATAGCAGAACAAATTCAGTTCGCAGGTTGAAACGTCAAAACTACACACCACACTTGTAGAAACGTTAGCTGGAACTGTGTTTTGTAGCTGCTTGTGTTGGTTACAATTCATTTTCCTTTGTCATGTTGAATTTTCTGTCCTAACTGATAACTATGGACACAGGCGCATGATTGATTTTTTGTTTAGGATGAGTTCCAGCAAATTTCTTGAGGCCAGATTGTTTCACACCATTTCGTACAGTTGCAGAACATCTTGTCAATTACTCCCAGTATCCATAAATTTTTAATTTATGTGAAATAGATCCTGATCCGACGACCCACGGTGAATCACTTCCTCATTTTCCAGGTTTCGGGCAAGAGTTTTGCTTTTGACTCAACCCGCTAAATGAACACCGTACTGTAGCATGAGGTCTGATGAGCAGAGCATTTGCATTATCTTATATTGTAGCAGAGCACAAAGAGAAGTACATATGGCTGAAACTTAATGCCACGAAAGTGGAGAATACAATATAGTAGTAAATATGAAGAGCCATTTCCATACATAGTAACATTACAAGGAACTGGGATTTGCTTCTTTAGTTTGTCATTTACAGTCTCCACCAACGTCCCTCTAGCCTGGGATTGTTCATAAAACTGCAGCAATGCAGAGACCCATTTAGGATTTGAACAAAATTAGCTATTGACATTGGCTGAAGAACAATCTGTTTACCTTTCCTCCGAGAACTTTGAGAACGAGCCGGCCGTTGGAATTGTGCCACACAAATCATTATTTGACACATCACTGCCAAAAACACAGATTATTTAAGTGTGAAGAGGGGAAAAAAACTGTCACAGTAAGGATTTGATGTTATGAAAGTTACAAAAGTCAAGATAATTTCGCGGTGAAGTTTTCAACGTTTTCAAAACAAAAATTTACAACACTCTCAGGATCTTCAGGTTTCGAATTTTGGTTAGTTCCCTTGGTATCCTTCCAGTGAGTTTGTTACCATTAAGTCTCCTGCATTATGAAATAGCATCAATGATTCTCAACCGAGAGAAATCAAATAAAAAGTCATATCCAATGCAATGGCTCCTGCTACAAGCAGGGTCGAAGGAAGTTCTTGTTGTA
>SKCR01008986.1:0-48413 GCA_019454045.1 Zanthoxylum bungeanum | reverse complement strand
CCCTACGGCCAAAACAGCAACAACTGGTGTTCCGTTTCCGACCCGTAGATCCATCTCCCCCGATGCCAGCACCCTGCTATCCTGCAGATCCTACACATCAGTACAAATATGAGCACCACAACCAGAATCAAAAATCCAATTTTTAAAACTAGAAGTATTCATATTTATCTCAATAACAACATACCAGAGGCGATAGCCTTGCCAGCCTTGATATCCTCCCTCTGCCCTTTGCCCATTCGGCAGTCACGTTTCCAGTGACCCCTCTTGCCGCAGTTGAGGCAGATGTCGCGAGATTTGTCCTTTGGCTTCCTAGAAGCCACTGTCAACTTGCCATTGCCCTTGTTTTTGAACTTCTTCTTCCTCGCACCTCCAATTGCCTTGGGCCCAGCCTTTGGCGTATGAGAGGTCGATGCATAATGCGCCTCGCGCTTGCTCCCCTTTAGGAGTTCCTTTTCGGACTCCTTCAGCACGGACAACAACTCTCCAAGAGTGTCGTCAGTGTCCATCAACTTATAGTTGATGATGATTTGTTTCCAAGTATCGGGTAGCGATTGTAATAGCATATCAATCGTCAACTTTGCCTCCAAGACAATGCCCATCTTGGCTAACTCATCTATGTCAGCGATCATTTGAGTCCCGTGGGCCTCAACTGATGCGCCGTCTGTCATCCGGGAGCGAAAGAGTTTCCTTACTAGCTCGTACGTCTCCATCCGCTTGTTGGTGCGGTGGAGATCACGCAATCTTGCCATCATGTTATAGGGATCCAAGTCCCTGTTCTGGCGTCTGAAATGCTGGGTCATTGCAGCTAGCATAACTGACTGAGCTTGGTCACAATCGTCACTATGAGTCTTCCATAACTCTAGCTCTAGTGGCTCAGTGGTTTAGGCGGGAGAGGTCTCTGAATAGTATACAGCACCCTCTCAACCCCAAGCACTATCTTGAGGTCATTTCCCAGTCGGCAAAGTTTGTCCCTTTGAAGACATTATCCCATGGATTATGTCGCGGACATTACCCTTGCCAGTCATCTTGACAACTATAGTCCAACTATAAAGTCAACGATGTTATGGGTACAGTCAAACTGTTACAAGCAAAATAACAATATATTAGTCCAACTAATTATTAAAATATTGACGAAATAATTTTGAAAGACGCGTAAGGCTAAGTATCTGAACGAAATTGCAAATTCAATAATAGCCTCCCACTATTTTCTTCAAGTCTCTAACCCTCTTGTGGAGAACTCGGGAAATCGCATTTCCTAGTGGGCTAGGATCCCGTTAAATAACACACAACCTTGACTTTGGCCAATAAAAGCTGTATGCTATTTAACTTAGGTAGATCTCTATGATCAATTGGATCTCATCCAATTCCTAGATCCGGTTAGGTGGACATCCAAGTCCGAAACATATGTATAATGTCAATGTATCCATTACATTTTCCTAACCTACTCCTCCTCCGAATCATCTAGGCCTTGGCTTTGGCCAAAAACAAACCTAATGATTCCAGTTAAGCGGGACCCATTGACGAGGAAAGTTTCGTAATCAATGTCATTGGACAAAAAGTGATCTTGACTTTGGCCAATAAAAATCACGATTTGGACAAGACACCGATATGCAACAAAACTCTCATGATTCAGTACATACATCCTTGATTGACAAAGGTCTTGACTTTGGCCAAACAAACCAATGCCAACTTCGGATCTTGAACAAGAATCATTCAATGGAAGGATAATCGCTTAATATTGTTTGAGGGATTTTTCGCGTAATTGGCAACCAATTAATTTATCTTTGTTAGGTCTCATCATCATACACCCTTAAGCATGCTTCTAAAACATCATAAAGCGCGTAAAGTAAAGTAATAGCGATATACGGATGGATATGAAACAACAACTTGTTCCTAGAAACAATCACTCCCGTTCCTCCTCTCTCCCCGCTAGCACACTATTCTACTCTCTACCCAATTACATAATACAATGAGAAACCTCATTTACATTGAGGGGAATTAGGTGAGAAGAGAATACAAAGAGACAATAAGAGAAAGGCTGGACACGCCAGGTCCAATTTATAAATTCTTAATTTACAATAATTTCTAAAATTACCCTTCCCTTCTATATCCATCCGATATACACTATTCATACATCACATCCACATTCATTCATTCAAGGCATGTTATACAACCAATCAAATCCAATTAATTAGTCTTTAATTAGGTGACAATACAATGTTCAAACAACAATTGTTTGCATTTGCGCGAGTCCAACTCAATTTGAGAATAAATACTTATAGTATGAATTCACGAATTATATCGAACTACTCGTTAAATCCAATTTAAGTCGTATTCAATACTAATCCTATTATTTAATTCTAATTAAATATTTACACTTTTATTGTGCTTTTATAACTTTGATTCCAAATCTAATACAATCGGGTCTCGAAGCCCAACTAACATCTAATGTCCGTTTAATTAAAGTCCGATGGGCTTTCAATTGATTTCTTTAGGCTTGGGTTTTGGTCAATGTATGGGTCAAACCCAATTACCAAGCCCAATAAGGAATCACCCTCATATGCTGTAAAATCAATATCAAGCCCATAAGGCCCAATTAAACATAAAAGCCCATTTATTACATTTGGGCTTAAATGGTGTGATTTAGGCCCATTTTGGATCCAATCCAAATGGTCCAAATCTACTTGGCCCAACCAAGCCCATTATGTCCAAATAATATATTTTAGGCCAATTCAAAATTAAGCCCAACTAACCAAATTTAAAATTCCAAATTTTATAACTTAATTAATTAAAGTGTATTATCATGATTAATCCTTTAAATTAATATTCCCAAAATATCAAATTAATCCATTAATCATATTTTTATCTTAAATATATGTCCAACATTATTTAATCAAAAAATCAAGTCCCTAATCCTCCATCAAGCATTCGGCCAAGGTGATTAAAATGGTTCCGATTTCGTTTTCAATCCAATCGAGTTACAAATCATCATACCATATTATTTCAAGTCATCTAATGTCTTAAATTAAAAAAATCATCTAGTCCATATGCTTGCATGTATTCGGCCAAGCCTCATTTGGGTTGGAAAAAATTAATCCAATTTATTTTCCATGAAATTGATGATGTATAATCTAAATAATACATCTATCTAAGCATATTTATCATCAAACTTATCAAATCATGCTTCATACAATTTTCCCCAAATAACATCCTAATATATTTGCATGCTCTTTAAGCTCAATGATACCATTGTTGGAAATAATAACCAAGCCCCAAGATCAACAAGAACAAGCAAAATACATAAATACATGAATGAATTAATTGAAGTATGGCGGAATCATACTCACAATACTTGAAGATGGATGCTATGATGATGCGAAATTCCTCCCTTGTGCAGTGAAGCTCTCGGCCAAGAAGAAAAGAGGGACTCCAAGTCGAGTTTGATCCTTCCAAGCTCAAGGATTAGTTTCCCATATCACCTATGTATGATCCCTTGAAGGTGCTAGCCTTTGTTGTGATTTTGAATGCACAACTTCTTCAAATCTTGCCACAAAAATTGAAGAAATGGAGAGCCCAAAACTGCATGTAGTTTCGGCAATGTGAGAGAGAGCAGAGTTGAATGATTTTTGTTACAAAAAATCAATTTATATTTATGCCATAATATTTATTAAATTAATAATAAACTTATGACACAAATCATGCAATGGCTTAGAGTGTCAAACACTCAATTTCCATGCAATGCCATTGAGTGCATTGTACACTATCTCCATGCAATGCATTAGAATTAAATAATGCATAATATGACATGTGTCATGTGGGCCCCACACGTTTCCAAATGAAAGTGGGCCCACGTGCATTCACGCGTTCGGGTTCGATATTTCCGAAATACCGAATCTTATGTCGCGACGTTAATTAAATCGAATTCAATAAATAATTGCGCCTAGCGAAATTATTATTTACGTCGCTAACGAATTAATTCTAAATTAACTCATTTGCCCGAATTAAAATCTAATTTTAATTTCGCGTCGAAATCGAATTTCGATTATTATATCGAATATAATAATTTTACGATTAATTCCAAATTAATCGTTCTCTCTCTATGTATAGTACTTTATCCAAGATAAAGTCTCTCCGTAATTAATCCAAGATTAATCGAGTTTGAATCATACGTCATTGGTGAATCTTCGGGAAGCGACCCAAGAGATCTCTGGATATGTTGGCAGTAAATACGGCCGTCAGATTATTTGAACACGTACGTACCTCGTACTACGTTTTTACCGATTCACAAGACAAGGTTGGCTTCTAGCAAAGCGCCATGCCTACCCAATTCTCCAGAAATATTCTTATAGGAATATAAGATCTATATCAAGCGTAGTATACCGTAGTATTGCGTACATCGATCCAGTATCGGACGATCACATGTTAGGCCTGGGGCTGGAAATGTGTCTGCCGCGTACGAAACATATATCGGACATCAAGCAACTAGTCTCTTTAAATCGGACAATCCTGACCTAGTCATATTGTCCCGACGGTTGCAACCTTTTATAGAGTACTAGTTCTGTGTCCTGCGTGATCATCACCTCCATATGTCTGAAGTTATACTCCCATCTCGACATCACATCCAGTACACTACGATTCTCGATAAACCCAGAAGAGGTGTACACAGAACCGGTTAAGGTCCTCAACCACCAAAACCAAAGTTTACCGATTGTCGCAAGTACTAGCGATGTAAGTCTCAGGTTAAGACCATATACACCTACCCTGATGCGGCCTCCCATAGACACGCAGACATACTACCAATGGGATTCCGCGGGGTCTATCCAGAGCGAAGCTGTTTTCCGTACCATCGGTAAAACACAACCTCCTATCGCACTTGCATAAGTATCCAATACTTAAATATATGAGAACTATGCCGTTGTGCCCTCACAACGTGCACAAGCGCAATACTAGTCTATTCCGCATTTTCGATGTCCGATCTCGATAATACTCCGACTAGGGATATTTAATGATTAAACCTTTATGGATTGATACTGTCTCATATCATCTCAATCCGGTATTAATCATATGGACTTTCGCCATTTATATATCAAAGTAAATAATATTACAAAACGGCAAAAGGCAATTTCATTATCACATAGTTAATTTTGTACAATAATACAATATCATTTACAAACAGTGACGCTATGGGACATAATGTCTAACACACCACAATATAATGGTGTTGCAAAAAGGATAAATCAGACCCTAGTAGACTTAATGAGTGCAATGTTTAGTTATAACACTTTACCTAGTTCTTTCTGGGGATATGCATTGCAAACTACAATATATATCCTGAATGTAGTCCATTCTTATTCTGTTCCTAAGACTCCATTAGAGTTTTGGAATGGTCGTAAAGCAAGTTTGCGACATTTTCGCATATGGGGGTGTCCAACACATGTGCTAAAGAACAAGACTACTAAGTTGGAACTGCGTTCACAGATGTGCCTATTTGTAGGCTATCCTAAGGAAACTAGGGATGTATTCTTTTATAGTACATAAGATAATGAAGTATTTGTGTCGATAAATGTTATATTTCTTATGGAGGACTATATGAAAGAGTTCAAACCTCGAAGTAAAGTGTTACTTGAGGAGTTACTTTCTGGTATGACCAGTACACCATTGTCAAATGTTGACAAAGACATAACAACTTCTACATCTGAAAGTCAGATGCAAGTTTATCAGGATACCATACCACCTAGACGTAGTGAGAGAGTTGTAAGACAACCTGAACGCTATCTAGGAAATGGTGAGGTACAAGTTGTTGCATCTTGTGATGGTATAGATGATCCATTGACCTATCGTAGTGCAATGGAAGATACTGAAAAAGAGAAATGGCTCAAAGATATGAACCTTGAGATGGAGTCTATGTAGTCTAACTAAGTCTGGGAACTTATAGACCAACCTGATGGAGTAAAACCCATAGGTTGCAAATGGATCTACAAAAGGAAAAAAGGAATAGATGGGAAAGTACAGACTTTCAAGGCTAGGCTAGTGGCAAAGGGTTATACCTAGAAAGAGGGAGTTGACTATGAAGAGACTTTCTCGCTAGTAGCCATGCTTAAATCCATCAAGATTTTTCTTTCCATTGCTGCATATTATGACTATGAGATTTGGCAAATGGACGCCAAGACTGCATTCTTGAATGGAAATCTTGATGAGAGTATCTATATGGTACAACCAGAGGGGTTCATAATCCAAGGTCAATAGCAAAAAGTTTGCAAGTTACAAAGGTCCATTTATGGGCTCAAGCAAGCATCAAGATCTTGGAACATAAGGTTTGATACTACGATCAAGTCTTATAATTTTAAGCAGAACATCGTTGGGCCTTGTGTTTACAAGTGCATCATTGATGGTAAGGTGGTTTTCCTTGTGTTATTTGTTGATGATATTTTACTCATTGAGAATGATGTAAAGATATTATCGAAAGTGAAAACGTGGCTAGCTAATCAATTCCAAATGAAAGATTTGGGAGAGGCAAGTTATAAACTTGGCATCTATATTATTCGGGATCACGAGAAATGACTGTTAGTAATGTCTCAAGAAACCTATATCGACAAGATTCTTGTGCGATTTAGTATGCAGAATTCCACGAAAGGTAATTTTCCTTTTAGGCATGGAATTCATTTGTCTAAGGAACAATCTCCTAAGACACCTCAAGCAATTGAGGAGATAAGACATATACCATATGCTTCAGCAGTTGGAAGTCTTATGTATGCTATGTGATCGGTGAAATCTCTCATGTAACGGAGGCGCACGTATCGGTCAAATAGTATAAAATATATCGATCCCACAAGGACTTAATACTTAAGCTATTAATTTATGAAGCCAAATGTTTACGAGTATCTAATAGATTGGATGGTGATTTTATACTAAAACAATTAAATAAAATAGTGCGAAAGTAAATGAAAGGAAAATTCAATATTATTAAATTATCTAGGGTTTTGAATCCTTCCAATATCTTTTAAAGATGAAGTGGTTATCTCATGTTTGTGCAATATATTGGTTTATTAACTTGGAACACGAAATTATGCAAAAGCCTATGTCGATGGTCAAATAAAAATACCCAGTATAACCCAATTAATCATAAGTCTATGTTAACAAAGTTACATGAATTCATTAAGACTAAGTTCCAATTGTGGCTACCCCCGCCCAACAGGTATATGTCTATCCTGAAAAAGGAAATCTATTAAAGGGTATCTAATCCTTAAGGTAGATCAGGGGCTATTAAGTCTAAGGCTGAAACCTAAAATTCCTTCGTCAAGTTTATTTTAAGTTTACCACATCAATCTAATTAATGGCCAGTTAACAAGAAGCATTAAGCTTGAGACATAATAAATAAACTTTATATTACCCAAGATAGAAAATAACCCCTTATAAACCGGTGATATTGGAATTCATCACAACCCTAGATGTGGTATTTAGTTACAACATATATCTTGGACTAGTAAAAGCTTAAATAAAGTAAATGACATAAAGTAAAGCATGGAAATTAAAAAGGTAAATAAAGCAATAAAGAAAATGCTGGGGTTAGAGGATCCACATTTATTACTTCTATTTTTAGATATCTCTCTTATTATAATATATTAACTTTGCATGACATTACCAACCGACCATAAAGGCGGTATACTGATTAAGTCAGATTTATGATTAATTCCAACCGACCATAAATGCGGTATCCAATTTAATCAAGTTAAAATCAATTTAATTAAGTCCAACCAACCATAAAGGTGGTATCCCATTAGTTCAGGTTTTAAATAGTTTATATATTATAATTAATGGAGATTAATATAAATATTAGTAATAAAAACATAACATTTTACCCCAGCGGAGTAGAGTTACCTCCTCATACTGAAAAGTAAAATTAAAGACTGAAAAGTAAAGTAAAGAAAGAATAATTGTGTAAAATAAAAAATTAAATACAGAAAGCTATAAATAAACAAACAAGATACAATCTTCTTGGTATTCTTAAGGAAATCCCCAGAAGAAGGTATGAATTTTCCTTCTGATTTCATCTTCAATTTATAGGTAAAATTCTGCCCGCGCGTCGCAACGCAAAACCCTTACGCGTCCTGATGCGCCGTTGATTCAAGAGGAGGATGACATGTGTCTGTCGATGAAATTATGGGCTCGGTGTCGCAACACAGAAGGTTGTACGGGTCGCGACGCTGATGTCAGCAATGATGTGTATTGTTGGCAACATAGGATGATGACACGTGTCTGGTGCATGTTAGCAAGTTTGATGTGATATTGACACGTGGCAGGCTCACATTAGCAAGTATGCATGATAGTAAGTTTCTCTGATTTTGACATATTTCTGGCGTACTTTATTGGTCGCAACGCAGAAGTATTTTGTGTCGCGACGCATAATTCCAATTTTTTCCCATTTTCATCCGATTTTCGCCGTTTAAGCCTGATTTGATTCCAGAGAGTCCTGCTATTTTATTTTTCTACAAAATAACATAAAACACATCAAAATATTCATAAAAATCTAGAAACTATGCAAAATATTAAGTCAAAAGGGACTGTAAATACTGATATATTTACCACTTATCACACCTCCAACCTAACATTTTGCTAGTCCTCGAGCAAATCAACAAAATAATAAACAACTTTAAAATAAAATAAAATTAAGCTACTTTCATAGGGATCAAGGTTGCATTTCGCGTATGTAACAAGCCTTTAAACCCCTAAGTGACCCTAATGGATGAGTTGTAGTCCCTTGAGGGCTTACAGCAACGATACCCACAAACGTCAATCTAATGCATACAAAAGTAGAAAGATAAAAAGATAAAAAAAATAGTGACTAAACAATTTAAACTTCTTATCCAAGTTAATAGTTGTTTTCTTTCTATCTAAATTACCAAATAAGAAAATTCTCTAATTATTTTTAACATTCTTCATATACACAACCAACAGGGTATTAATCAGCTCATTGTGCCCATAATATTCATAAGTGTAGTTGAAAAGAGAGTAATATTTTTGACCTAAAGTTATATCAGAATTCACACCTTTTCTAGAATGGAGTTTTTTATTTATTTACAATATCTTTAATCCATGTAGAGAGCTTTGGGCCAGTGACTTCAAAACCAGTTGGTTTTAGGGCACAAGTTGTTAAGACACCCTTATAAATTTAATTACTCGGATTTCAGATTTTTTTATTATTTATAACATATTCAATCCATGTAGCAAGCTTTGGGTCAGTGACTCCCAAGCCAGTTGGCTTTAGGGCACTAGGTGTTAAAACACCCATACCTCATATGTTTAATTATTTATATTCACATTTTTTTATTCCATCGCTTTTGTAGATGATTCCTCCAATTAAATTAGAGTACTCAATATTATAAACTTTTCAATTACAACTCATGGCCGTATGTTACCATGCATGTTGATAATACGTGTCAACTGAGCATATGAATATCCATTTTAGTCAGTATTATGGAGAATTCATAAATTAAATAATTCAAAAGGAAATAAACAATTAACTTGTTATGAAATAGGTTGAGATATGTCTCAGGAGTGGAAATTCCTTACATAGCTATCTCACACCAATTTCACCTGATTAGTCAATACAAAAACAAATATATTTTTTTTATTTTTTTTAAATTTTTTTACTAAAAATCAAATAAAAATAACACAATAAAAAAAATTTACTAATAAACTATTCCCCTCCCCCAAACCTAATTAAGACATTGTCCTTAATGTCTAAATAGTACCTAGTTAGCTGAAATTCTACATTTTAAAAAGAAAATTAAAGGTTAAGATCTAGATTTATCCGACAATTCTTATCACGATAATTATCAGACCAGTTTATCTTGGAAATGATAGGGTCAATTTATGGTTCAAAGGCTAAGATTTGGTCAATTAAATCATTGGCAGTTCTGGCAGTGAAGAGGATTTCTTTTACAGGTTTTGACATGAAACCATTTCTCCAGGCATCATCAAGAATCACACAAAGAAAATCATAAAATCCACCAGCAACAATCCATTCGGTTTCTGATGTATGTTCAAGTTCGCCCAAGAAAGTACTGTAAAAATTTCCTCCATCGTGCCCAAGCCACCTGGCAAAGCAATAAAAGCATCAACATGGTTAATAATTTCAACCAATCATTCAGACATACCTGACATGATAATGTTTTCTCCGTTTGATGGTCCTATAAGATTCTCCTCTGCAAAGGGTTTTGGGATGATTCCCAAAACTTGACTTCATTATTCCTGTACGACCTTTGAAACAGACCCCATTAATCCACGATTGCCACCGCCATATACTAGGTGCATATTCCTCTCAGCTATGACTCTACCCAATTTCTGTGCTGCCTCAACAAACTCTGGCTTAGAACCAACACTAGTACGGTAAAACACACAGATGTTTACAACTCATCTTCTTTAAGTTGCTTCCTTTATTATTATTTTTTATTTTTCAACTCTGGATTTCTTCAAGAGTGCAATGACGAGCTTAATTTATAGAACCTGAAAAGGGATGAGCAATAATAGCACTAGTACTTGCCAAATGAAAATTATTAGCTAAACAGTAAAATATATCGTGAAAGTCAAAAAGTCTGGATCCTATCGGAGAAAATAAATGAAAATAACAAAATAAATCACAATTATTAGATAAATACATAGAGATGATAATATTTTGCAGGAAGTAACGGCTTGAATGATATGCGTCAGGGATAATCTTCCCATCCAATTTTCTTATAAATTGGCAAACAAGATCTTTTAAAGTCGGATTCCCAAGACTTAATTGTTTCCTTTCTTTTCAAAATTGTGCATGTAACATGTGAATTGCGTGATACACATATCCACTGGGATTCATCTCAAGAGTCAATGATATGTCATCTAAAGACTCCTTACTCATGCCATCCCTAATGAATTTAATTTTATTTTCACGGTTATCAGACACCATTCCTAAAGAACGACAACGAGTATTACATGTCATGCGTGTACATTTATAGCAAACACACATTCTTTTAGCTCTTCTTTTTTTGGCATAAGTGATTCTTCCTAACCAGGCAGATATGAAATAAAAGAGTGAAATGACTCACCTGCTAATCGGACTTGTGCTTCAGTAAGCCAACGAATGTCATTAGGAATACCTTTGATAATCAGAAGTCACATTCATTCCATTCGAGCTTTGTAAACTTTCATCAGAGATTTTTGAGGTAGAGAAGGAAAACGCATATGAAGATTTACGAGAACGTCTTACATCCTAAAATGTGACTTTACCTACAAAAATTAAAACACACCAAATCTTAATATATACAAAAATTGCATGAGTTGTCACAAATGGATCTGACCACCTTCATTTCAGCTTTCCAGGGAAAAGTTTTAACCTTGAATTTTCTAACAACACCTACTGCCTTATTTCCAGTTGTCTGCGCAATATTTTTCAATCATGCCATTTCTTGGTCTTTCCTTTTTATAGTCTGGCATTCTCATAAGTCTGTAGGCGAAATTCCTCCAATTCGTTGAGTTGATGGAGCCTTTTCTCTTCTGTTGCTTATGGATCAAGATATTGTTGGATAATATGACCCATAGCGTCACTATTTGCACAGATCATTGTGTTGTTGTAGCAAATTAACTATGTAATAAGGAAATTGCACTCTCATCATTTGTGATTAGATCACCATAGATATATAAATGAAGAGAGGTCCCTATGATTAGTTCCTGGATTGATATGATATGAGACAGTATCAGTCCACGAAGGATTAATCATTAAATATCCCTAGCCGTAGTATTATCGAGACTGGACATCGATAATGCGGAATAGGCTAGTATTGCACTTGTGCGCATTGTGAGGGCACAACGACATAGTTCTCATATATATAAGTATTGGATACTTGTGCAAGTGCGATAGGAGGTCGTGTTTCACCGATGGTACGGGAAACAGCTTCGCTCTGGATAGACCCTTCGGAATCCCATTGGTATTATGACTAGGTGTCAATGGGAGGCCGAAATCAAGGTAGGTGTGTATAGTCTTAACCTGAGACTTACATCGCTAATACTTACGACAATCGGTAAACTTTGGTTTTGGTGGTGGGGGATCTTAACTGGTTCTGTGTACACCTCTTCTGGGTTTATCAGGAATCGTGTGTATTGGATGTGATGTCAAGACGGAAGTGTCACTCCAGTCATAATGGAGATGATGTCACGCAGGATACGGTATTAGTGCTCTTCAGTGATGCGCATCCAATCGTGATATTATGACCAGGTCATGAATATCCGATTATAGAGACTAGTTACCAGACATCCGATATGTGTTTCGGACGGGGCAGACACTTATCCAGCCCCAGCCCTAGCACGTGACTATCCGATACTGGGCCGATATGCACAATACATTAGTATACTACGCTTGATACATATCTAGATATTCTTTGATGAATATGTCCGGAGAACTTGGGAAGACTTGGTGCTTTGCTAGGAGTCGACCTTGTCTCGTAAATCGGTAGAACGTAGTACTTGGTACGTACGTGATTCGGATACTCCGACGACCGTATTTACAGCCAGATTATCCGGGGATCTCATGGGTCGCTTCCCGATAATCCACCGATGACGCACAACTCGCACTCTTGAATAATCTGGGATTATAATAGAAGAGAGAGAAAAGTAATCTAGGATTAATTACGGAGATATTTTATCTAGGATAAAATATTGTCTAGAGAGAGATAACGATTAATTTGGAATTAATCGGTAAATTAATATATTCGATATTATACGAAATTAGATTTCAACGCGGAATTAAAATTAGATTTTAATTCGGGCAAACAAGTTATTTAGAATTAATTCGTTAGCGACGTAAATAATAATTTCGCTAGCCGCAATTATTCGATTGAATTAACGTCGCGACGTAAGCTCGGTATTTCGGAAATATCAAACCCGAACGCGTGAGTGCACGTGGGCCCACTTTCATATGGAAACGTGTGGGGCCCACATGACACATGTCATTTTATGCATTATTTTATTCTAATGCATTGCATGGTGATAGTGTACAATACACTCAATGGTCTTGCATGGAGTTTGAGTGTTTGACACTCTAAACCATTGCATGATTTGTGTCATAAATTTATTATTAATTTAATAAATATTATGGCATAAATATAAATTGTTTTTTGGTAAATCATTTTAATAACAACACAATTCAATCTCTCTCAAATTCTCTCTTCCTCTCACGGCAATGGTGGCCATTCTTCACTGGTTTTGAACCAGTTTGGGCGTGACTTTAGGGGAGAAAGTGTTGGGTTTTCGTGATGAAAACCGCAAGTGCTAGCACACTACGAGTCTTGCGAAGGTGGTAGGGAGGTTCACCCATGAGGCGGGACTCATCCGACGGAGTTTGGAGCTGCGTTTTGAGACCCGAAATTCTGTTTTGCAGGGACAGTGGACTGTTGCAGTTTGGCGTGAAGGGCAGTACGTTTTTGGCCTTGATTCGTCTTCAAATCGACATAACCGATCAATGTGAGTATTCCGCTACCTCCGTTGATGTATTCACGCATTATTTCATGTCTTGATTTGATCTTGGGACCTTAGAATAAACCAACAATGGCATCAAGAGCTAATGTTGCAAGCATGAAAAATGTAGGGCTTAAAATTTGGGTAAATGTTTGTTGAGCATGATTTGAATAAATTGATTGTTTAAGTATGCTTATAACATGTTTAATTTCATTTTGGTTGGACTAATTTGATGAAAAATGATTTGGAATTATTTTCCCCAAAATTAATGCCATGGCCGAATGTCAATTGAATTTTGGGATCTTGGATTTTTTGATTTTAATTCATTTGATGAGTTAGAATCGATTAGGTTGATGTTAATTGGAATCGAATTGGATTGGATTTCGAATTGGACAAAATCCCCAAAATCTTACCTTGGCCGAATTGGTGTATATGCCCTAATGTCTTGGTAAATTTGATTTTGATAATTGGATGTATTGGAAATCATTCGGGATATGTATTTAATGTCGATTGCGGATTAATTGGATTGAAACCGTATTAGACATGAAATCACTCCCTTGGCCGAGACCTTTAAAGCATGTATTTGGGTTTGATTTTTCATTATGTGTGTTTGACATGTAATAATGAATTAAGTATGATTAATTGGACTAATTTAGTGTTTTGGAAATGTTGATTTAGTTGATTAATCATATAATGCACGTTTGGTAATTAAATTGTGAAAATGTGAAAATTGGATTTTTGGATTTAATTAATTGGGCCTAATTTTGGAAATTAGAATTTAAAGTTGTAATTGGGCCTATTGGGCTTGATTTATCAAGTTTGGTTTAGGCCAAATGGATTGGAT
This sequence comes from Zanthoxylum bungeanum, assembly GCA_019454045.1. NCBI lineage: Eukaryota > Viridiplantae > Streptophyta > Magnoliopsida > Sapindales > Rutaceae > Zanthoxylum > Zanthoxylum bungeanum. Next base: position 34,081 of record SKCR01008986.1, on the reverse strand, counting down.
CCAATTGGGCCCAAAACCTTAACCATAAAGCCCAATTGCGACTAATGAACCTTTAAAGTTCAATTGGGCCTAATGGGCCAAGATTGATTTATGGGCTTATGGGGTAAATCCCGGATTGGACTTTGGTTATCGGTTTGACCCGAGTTGACCAAAAGTCCACGCCTTAAGAAATCAATCAAAAGCCCATTGGACTTTAATTGAATTGACGTTGGACGTTAATCGGTCTTTGAGACGCGTTACGATTAGATTTGGAATTTAAATCGTAAAAGGTTTATTAATATAAAGTGCAATATTTAATTTGGAATTGAATAGTGAATTAGTATTAAATACATGTTAAATTGGATTTAATTATGTAGTTTATTTAATTCATGAATTCGTACTTTGAGTACTTATTCGCAAAAACGAGTTTGACTCGATCAAAATCAAATCGTTGTTTGAACATTGGATGATCACTTAATTATCAGATTAATTAATTTGATTGATTGATTGATAGCATGCTTATGTGTGTGAATACATGGTTGTGTTGAATGAATAATGTATATCGGATGGATATTAGTCGGGTGGGCAATTTTAGAAATTGTTGTAATAAATTCGATTTATTAAATTGGACCTGCGTGTCCAGCCTTATCACCTTCTTTCTCTTTGTATTCTCTTCTCACATATTCCCCTCTATGTATATGAGGTTTCTTTAGAAAGTGTAGTGTAGTGTAACGGGTAGAAGTAGTACAAGTGCTAGCTTGAGTGAGAAAGGGAGAGATTTGATCTAGGATCAATGTGTTAAGTATCCATCCGCATATCATTATTATTTTATTTCATACTCGCTTTATTATGTATTTAGAATGCATGTTTAAGGGTGTATGATGATGAGACCTTAACAAAGATAATTAAATTGGTAGCCAATTTGCACGCGAAAATCCTCAATCTATATTAAGCAAATATCCTTCCATTGAATGATTCTTGTTCAAGATCCGAAGTTGGCATTGTTTGTTTTTGACCAAAGTCAAGACCTTTGTCAATCAAGGATGTACTTGAATCATGAGAGTTTTATTGCCTATCGGTGTCTTGTCCAAATCGTGATTTTTATTGGCCAAAGTCAGATCACTTTTGTCCAATGACATTGATTACGAAACTTTCCTCGTCAATGGGTCCTGCTTAACTGGAATCATTAGGTTTGTTTTTGGCCAAAGCCAAGGCCTAGATGATTCGGAGGATATGGTTAGGAAAATGTAATGGATACATTGACATTATACATATGTTTCGGACTTGGATGTCCACTTAACCCGATCTAGGAATTGGATGAGATCCAATTGATCTGTGAGATCTACCTAGTTAAATAGCATACAGCTTTTATTGGCCAAAGTCAGGGTTGTGTGTTATTTAATAGGATCCTAGCCCACTAGGAAACACGGTTTCCCGAGTACTCCACAGAGGGTTAGAGACTCGACGAAAAATAGTGGGAGGCAAGTATTGAATTTGCAACATTCGTTCGAATACTCGCTAAACACGCTCATTTTTATTTTACTCGTCATATTTATTAAAAGTATTAGTTGGACTAATATTTTATGTTGTTTTAAATTATATATATAGTTGGACTATATACAAACTCATTCAATATATAGTTGATTTTATAATTGGATTATAGTAATCAATATAATTGAATTAAATGATAGTTGACTTTATAATGGGATTATAATAATCAATATTAAAATTATAGTTGATTAAATAATTGGATTATTGTAATCATTATAATAAATAGTACCTTAATAATTTGATTAAATAGTTGGACTATTAAAATCAAGTAAAGAATTGAAAAGGTTGAATATTTAAAATATATAATCCTTGGATTAAATGTTTTAAATGATTTAATTTTCAATTGGGAATAATAATAGGTTAATTTATTTGATAAAATAACTTATTATTACTAAGCCCATAATTAAGCAAATAGTAGAGCATAAAGTCTTTGGAAGATTTATGTGATGATGACTTTAGTGCTTAATTAATATACTTACAATAAATCTATCTTTAGATTTAAAAGTTAAAAATTGCAATTAATAATTCTTGGAGAATTAATTGACTATTCTAGTGGAGAAAAGTCAAAGTTTGCAATTGGGCATGTAGCACAAGGTGCATATCATTTCGATATTCTAAAACCCAAGGCTTGGCCAAAGGTTTGTGAAATATTGAAAAGATAATTGACATATCTCAAAGTGACTACCATTTGGATATGGAAGACACGAAGGAATTAAAGAAAGGGCGAGGCTCTAACTTTAAAAATATTTGTCAAAGTTATGTTCACAACTAGTATAAAATTAGATTTTAAATACTTAGTGTGGTACATAAAATATATGTATTGACGTTCAGAATCCGCTGTGAGCTGGATACTGGCTTCAAGCCGAGATTTCTCTGCAAATCGGAAAACGGGACGAAAGTCGCTGTTTCGACCGCAGATACCTAAGTTTAGGAACTACCCTTTGGGTATGTACTTAAATTAGGAAATGTTATAATGTAACTAGTTTAACTAAAGACATTATCTCTATATCAGTGTTTAATCCATTGCGGATAAAACCTTTATATTTTAGAACACTAAAGTGTTTCATTATATAAAGATGATACTGAGATAAATACATTGGATGTAAATAACAGAATTTATATTTTGAATATAAATAAAATCTCAAACATATAAAATGACAAATAAATAGCTCAAATTGATTTGATCAATAGAGACTTATTTGTGGCATTGTTGTCTAGGACACAATTAAAGAATACTTGTATATCCACACTTTTTAAGAGTGGGTACTAGGACTGATTTGACTATTCAAATAAGGTCTACGAATCTAGTTTTTTAGGTTAAAAACCTAAAATACTATTTACTTGGTAATAGTAAAAGGGCCACCGATCTGTTAGCCCTATTCATGGTGAAGTAAGTGGGCCCATATCTAGCTAGGCTAGATGTGAACATGAATATTTCGTGACCTTAACGGATGTGACATCACGTTGTGGTTATGTCTTTCTTTTGAAGAACACAGATCGGAAACTTTAGAGTTTCGACACGAAGTAGACAAACAGATCGGCTGTAGTATTATTCCGCCACGGTAAAACCGTAATGGAAAATACTTAAGCAGTAAGTTTCATACGTAAATGAAAGAGGACGGTATTCTTTTATATGAGGACTCCTCCCGAGACACGTTAGTTAGACGGTGTGTCCGAACCAAAAAACGAATTTTGTTGGACATGATAAGGTTTATCACGAGTCGCTCTGAGCTACTATTTCCTTCTACATGATATGTATTAACAGTGCAAAACTTATTTAGAATAAGGTTCCATATAAATCTGTTTGACAGATATCATATAGGATATGAACAGGGAAGAAAACGGGGTTTCTCATTCCTGATAATTTGGGTATGCCAGGCATAGCGTTTGGATGATACCAAACTAAGGACCCAAATTGGATAAGTGCCAATATAGGTTATCCTAAGGGAAACCTTAAGTATAGTACTTATAAATCCCACATGAGAACAATGTAATTGTTGCTCACCATGCGGTTTTCCTGAGAGGAATACCGATATGCAGTGGTCAGTGGGAGGATAGTGATACTCGATGAAAACGGAGTCGTAGAGTAAGTACTGTTCAAGGCACGAAGTCCTTAATGGAACACAAACAGTTCATCTATGATGAAACTATACCATTAATCTTCAAATACACAAGAAACTAGTAGATCGGATAGAGTCAGAAAACAACCTAGGGTATGGGTTTCTGATCTAACCTCATAAAGATGTCAATCTTATGGAGGTGTACCATCCGACTACGTTATGAGGAAGTGATACGAGGTATCGACTCCCTGTTATGGCAAAGTGCCATGAGTCCGAAATGGATTCCATGTATAACAACTATGTTTGGATACTAGTTGTTGTACCACAAGGCGTTGAGCCTATGGTACATTAAACGTCTTCAAGGAAGACATACATGGAAGGCAACATACCAACGTGCAAACCTAAGGTTTTGACGGAAAGGTATCGTTATCAACATTGTGTTAATAACGGTTCAACCTTTTTACCTGTTGCCATGGTAAATCCATTTTGAAGATGCTTGTTGATAACTGTATATTTCATTTATGAAATATGTCAGTTACAAATCAAAATCGCTTTCCTGAAAAGGAAACCTTTTGGAGGATGTTTACAACATCCTGACGATTTTATATAACCGACAAACAAGGTTTGCGGGTTATTCGATCCATGTTTGGATCAATGCAAGCATAAGGTTCTTGGAACTGACGTTTTGAAATAATCATAATGGTTTATGATTTGACTCAAAACGAAATATTTTTGTGTATATAAGGAGGTTAGTGGGAGGAGAGCGCACTGACAGTGAAATTCCCATATTCCCATATAGCTATTGTGAAAGCTTGGCTTTCATAAATATCTTTCAATAGAAATTCTCCGTAGAATTCTGGGGAGTAACAACCTTTATTCAAGGAATAAAGATCTACTGGGATAGATTTGGAGTTGTTAACACTCTCTGGGAAATTGTACATTTAAAATGTACTTGTATTGGTGTCTCATATGCTTCAAGCATATGGAGTCATGTCTTGATTTGATCTTGGGACCTTAGAATAAACCAACAGATATAACTTCTTCAGTGCCCAGTACGCTTTGTGTTCAAGCTCCACTGGCAGATGGCACACTGTCCCAAACAGCATTCAATATGGGGACATACCAATGGGTGTTTTTTAAGCTGTCCGATTGGCCCATAATACTTCATCTAGTTTTGTAAACCAGTCCCTCCTTGTTGATCCAAATATTTTCTCCAAGATTCTTTTGATCTCCGTGTTCGAAACTTTAACCTATCTATTTGACTGCGGATGACATATAATGGAAACTTTATGAGTAACTCTGTATTTGGATAGGAGTGTATCGAAGTATCTGTTGCATAAATGTGTGCCACCATCACTGATAATTGCCCGAGGTGTTCCGAAGCGAGTGAAAATATTCTTTTTAAAGAATTTTATCACAACTTTTGAATCATTTGATGCAGTTGAGTGTTATTGCTTCAACCCATTTAGAGACTTAGTCTACTACAACTAGTATGTACAGGTTTCCGAATGATGGAACAAAGGGTCTCATAAACTCAATCCCCCGTACATCAAATATCTCCACTTCTTAAAATGTTTTGCAGAGGTCCTTCATTTCTCCCTGATATATTTCCCGTTCTATGGAACCTGTCACATTGAATAGCAAACAAGTAAGCATCTTTAAACAGAGTGGGCCAGAACAAACCTGATTGTAGGACTTTGGCTGTAATTTTATTTCTGCTGAAGTGTCTGCCTTATGTTGATGAATGACAATGCTACAGGATACTATTGACCTCCTCATGTGGAATACAACGTCTCAATAATTGATCAGCACATCGTTTGAATAGGTAAGGTTCATCCCCGACATAGTGCTTGACTTCATTGAAGAACCTCTTTCGTTGCTGATGTGTCCATTCCAATGACCATTTTCCAGATATTATGTAGTTTACATAGTCAGCATACCAAGCGACATCGTGTTGTTTCATGGCAAACAACTGTTCATCTGGAAAATTTTCTTTGATTGTCAGTTCATTGCCAGATGTTTCTCCATTCTTGAGCCTCGATAAGTGATTTGTCACTTTGTTTTCTGTCCCTTTCCTGTCTCGGATCTCAACATCAAATTCTTGCAGCAGAAGTACCCAATGGGTCAACATAGGTTTGGCATCTTTTTTCGCGATCAGATATTTAATTGCTGAATGATATATGTAGACCACCACTTTGGGACCCAGCAGATAGGAGCAGAATTTATCAAAGCAAACACAATTGTGAGCAACTCCTTTTCAGTGGTTGTGCAGTTGAGTTGTGCTTTATTCAGAGTTCTGCTAGAGTAGTAAATGGTAAGAAAATTTTTTACTTTGCGTTGTTCCAAAACTGCACCTACAACAAAATCACTAGCATCGCACATCACCTCAAATTGAAAGGTCCAGTCTGGTGCAATTATGATGGGGGCAGAGACCAGCTTCTTTTGTAAGATCTCAAAAGCTTCGTGGCATTCTTTGGTGAAGTTGAAAGGCACGTCTTTCTCTAGCAGATTGCACAGAGGTTTAGCAATCTTGGAGAAATCTTTGATAAATCTCTTGTAAAAGCCTGCATGTACGAGAAAACTGTGAATCCCTTTGACATATGATGGTGGAGGTAGTTTTTCAATTATCTCGATCTTTGCTTTATCTACCTCGATTCCCTTTTGTGAGATCTGATGTCCCAGCATAATTCCTTCTGGAACCATGAAGTGGCATTTCTCCCAATTGTGTACCAGGTTGGTATCTTCGCATCTTTATAATAATTTTTCCATATTTTGCAACAAGTGGTCGAATGAGTCTCCGAACACAGAAAAATCATCCATGAAAACCTCTATACTTTGTTCCAGCATGTCTGAGAAGATGGCCATCATGCAACGTTGAAATGTGACAGGAGAATTACATAGTCCAAATGGCATTATGTGGAAAGCAAAAGTACCATACGGACACGCAAAATTGGTTTTCTCATAATCTTCTAGGGCGATGGCAATCTGATTATACCCCGAGTATCCGTCCAGAAAATAATAGAATTCATGTCCCGCTAGTCAGTCTGACATTTGGTTAATGAATAGCAACGGGAAATGATCTTTCCTTGTTGCTTTGTTCAACTTTCTGTAGTTCATGCATACTCTTCATCCAGTCACTATGGAGGCTGGATTTCGGCAGCGGTCCACAATTAAAATTTATAGATTGGGGGCATTAGCGATTCTGCAAGACAGAGGTAGAGTGAGCGGGAGTAGACTACCCACCGGTGTGGTGGGTGTTGGGGGCACTCTGATGCTCAAGTCAGTGATGAAGACGAGCTGTAAGTAATAGAATAGCAAGGCTATAGATTACCTTGGTACTCATTTACTGCCGTGTGGGCTGTAGATGTGAGTTTTAGAGCTATGAGAGTTATGAAGATAATATTGTAGAGCTATCCCCGTTCCCCCCTTTCAGGGAGCCTCGTCTCCTCTATATGCATGCTCTTGTAACGTGTGCCTTTATTGCCTCTTGATTGCTCATCCGGTGGGCCATGGTAACGGTCAACTTCATGAGAGGTATTTATTTCATCTGCCCGTTGTAGGCTGGAAGGGTTGGGTTATGTTTATTATCCTGGGCGTTACGCAAACTGGAAGGTCTCTGGTCATGGGTGTTAGTGTTCATTGGGCTTGGGCCTGCACTGTGTCCTTGTGTTTGGTTAGGGGATTTCAGGGGTGCATTAAGTAGTGGGCCTGAAGCGAAAGGTTGAAATTACCCTTGGACCAATTTTTACCAGTACAGTTTGTCCCCTACTCTCTAAGTCAAAGAGTCCTTGGCTTGGAGAGTACTTGACGCTTGTGTCGCTTGGGATGATGCCTTGGTATGTAGGTGCACTCAAGCGTTGATGCTACCTACTGATTGGACCAAACAAATGTGTAGTTATGAATTTGACTCTACAAGAGCCATTGGGGAAGTACCCAGTCGTTCGAACCAGATGGTGGTCGAGATAATGAATTTGACTCTACCAGAGCCATTGGGGAAGTATCAAATCGACTGAACCAGATGAAGGTCAGGATATAAGTCATACGATATGTGTAAACCATGTTTGCAACTTGACTCGACACGAGTCCATGTGGGACGTCCCCGATCGACTGGATTTGCTGAGGCAAGTAAGATATAAGTCATACGACATGTGTAATCCATGTCTACAACTTGACTAGACAAGAATCTATGAGGGATGTCCCGGTCAACTGGACTTGCTGAGGCCAGGAAGGAATAAGTCATACGACATGTGTAATCCATGTCTACAAGTTGACTAGACATGAATCTAAGGGGGATTTCCTCGGTCAACTGGACTTGCTGAGGCCAGGAAGGTATAACTCATACGACATGTGTAATCCATGTCTACAACTTGACTAGACATGAATCTATGGGGGATGTCCCCGGTCAACTGGACTTGCTGAGGCCAGGAAGGTATAAGTCATATGACATGTGTAATCCATGTCCACAACTTGACTAGACATGAATCTATGGGGTATGTCCCGGTCAACTGGACTTGTTGAGGCCAGGAAGGAATAAGTCATACGACATATGTACTCCATGTCTACAACTTGACTAGACATGAATCTATGGGGGATGTCTCTGGTAAACTGGACTTGCTGAGGCCATGAAGGTATAGTCATACGACATGTGTAATCATTGTCTACAACTTGACTAGACATGAATCTGTGGGGGATGTCCCGGTCAACTGGACTGCTGAGGCTAGGATGGAATAAGTCATACGACATGTGTAATCCATGTCAACAACTTGATTATACATGAATCTATGGGGGGATTGTTGGAAAAATTAATCCATGTCCCAAGATCAAAAGCACAAGCAAAATATATATAAGAATGAACTATATTGAAGTATGGCGGAATCAATACTCACAAAAACGGAATGCGGATGCGTTGATGAAACAAAAAACTCCTCCTTTGTGCAGGGAAGGTTTCGGCCAAGATGGAAAAGAGAAGCTCCAAGCAATGTTTGATCCTTCCAAGCTCTAAGATGAGTTTCCCATAACACCTTTGTATGATCCCTTGATGTTGCTAGCCAAGTTTGTATTAGAGTTCCAAAACTTGTACACTTTCTTCTGTCTTGTCACAAAACAAATGAAGAATTGGAGAGCCAAAACTATGCTCACTGTTTCGGTAATTTGAGAGGGAGAGGAGATATGATTTTGTTTCAAAAATCAATTTTATATTTATGCCATAATATATATTAAATAATAATATACTTATGACACAAACCATGCAATGGCTTAGAGTGTCCAAACACTCAATTCCATGCATAACCCTTGAGTGCATTGTACACTATCTTCATGCAATGCATCAACAATTAAATAATGCAAATAATGACATGTGTCATGTGGGGCCCACACGTTTCCAAATGAAAGTGGGCCCACGTGCACTCACGCGTTCGGGTCCGATATTCCGAAATACCGAACTTACGTCGCGACGTTAATTAAATCGAATTTAAATAAATAATTGCGCCTAGCGAAATTATTATTTACGTTGCTAACGAATTAATTCTAAATTAACTCGTTTGCCCGATTTAAAATCTAATTTTAATTTCGCGTCGAAATCGAATCCGATTATTATATCGAATATAATAATTTACGATTAATTCTAAATTAATCGTTCTCTCTCTATATAGTACTTTATCCAAGATAAAGTCTCTCTCCGTAATTACTACCAAGATTAATCGAGTTTGAATCATAATCAATTGGTGAATCTTCGGGAATGACCCAAGAGACCTCTAGATAGTTGGCAGTAAATCCGGTTGTCGAACTATCCGAACACGTACGTACAAGTACTACGTTTTTTTACCGATTTACAAGACAGGTTAGCCTCTAGCAAAACGCCCATGTCTACCAACTCTCTAGAAATATTCTTACTGGAATATAGATCTATAACAGGCGTAGTAGATACCGTAGTATAGTGTATATCGAACCCAGTATCGGATGATCACATGTAAGGCCTGGGGCTGTGGAGATGTGTCTGCCCCGTACGATACATATATCGGACATCAAAGCAAACCAGTCTCTTTGAATCGGATAATCCTGACCTAGTCATATTATCCCGATGGTGAAACCATTATAGAGTACTAGTTCTGTATCCCTCGCGATCATCATCTCCATATGTCTGAAGTGATACTTCCATCTTGACATCACATCCAATACACTACGATTCTCGATAAACTACCAGAGAAGAGGTGTACACAGAAACCGTTAAAGCCCTGGACCACCAAAACTAAAGTTTACCGATTGTCGTAAGTACTCTGCGATGCAAATCTCAGGTTAAGATCATATGCACCTACCCTGAAGCGGACTCCCATAGACACGCAGACATACTACCAATGGGACTCCGCGGGGTCTACAGAGCGAAGCTGTTTTCCGTACCATCGGTAAAACACAACCTCCTACCGCACTTGCATAAGTTCCTATACTTAAATATATGAGAACTATGCCGTTGTGCCCTCACAACTGCACGAGTGCAGTACTAGTCTATTCCGCATTATCGATGTCCAATCTCGATAATACTACGACTAGGGATATTTAATGATTAAACCTTTATGGATTGATACTGTCTCATATCATCACAATCCGGAACTAATCATAGGGACTTTTACCATTTATATATCAAAGTAAATAAATTACAAAATGGTAAAAGGCAATTCATTACTACATAGTTAATTTTGTACAATAATACAATATCATTTACAAAATAGTGACGCTATGGGTCATTACTGTCTAACAATCTCCCACTTGGCCTATAGCCAGTCACTCAGCATCTAATACCTGAACTATGTACATGTCGCTCAAACTTTTCCCGAGGAATAGCCTTCATCAGCGGATCTGCAATATTCCTCTGATGCGATCTTTTCGATCTTCACATCGCCACGATGTATGATCTCTCGAATCAGATGGAATCGTCGAAGAACATGTTGGGATCGTTGATGAGACCTTGGTTCCTTAGCCTGTGCTATAGCCCCACTATTGTCACAATACAATGGAACGGGCTAGCTGCTAACGGGAACTACTCCTAATCCAATTAGAAATTTACGGATCCAAACTGCCTCTTTGCTGCTTCAGCTGCTGCAATGTACTCTGCTTCAGTTGTGTGAATCGGCAACAGTATCTTGCTTGGAAGATTTCCAGCTCACTGCTCCGTTATTCAAGCAAAATATGTACCCGGTTTGCGACTTGAAGTCGTCTCTGTCGGTTTGGAAACTTGCATGGTATACCCAGATACCTCAAGTTCTCCATCTCCATAGATTAAGAACAATCCTTAGTTCTCTTAAGATACCTAAGGATACTCTTAACCGCCATCCAGTGATCCTGTCCTGGATCGGCCTGATATCGACTGCACATGCTCAAAGCATAGGACACATCAGGTCGTGTACATATCATGTCCTACATGATCGATCCGACTGCCGATGCGAACGGAGTCCGACTCATGTTGTCTCTCTCATCTTGTGTTTTAGGACACCTGTCCCTAGATAGAAAGACGCCATGTGATGTTGGCAACAGTCCCTCTTGGACTGATCCATGTTGAATCTCTTCAACACTTTATCAATAATGTACTCTGGGAGAGTCCAAGTAGCCTTCTAGATCTATCCCGGTAGATCTTTATTCCTAGAATAAAAGCTGCTTCTCCCAGATCTTTCATGGAGAATTTTAATGAAAGCCAAGCTTTCCCGACGTTAACATGGGAATGTCATTGCCTATAAGCAATACATCGTCGACATAAAGGACACATAAAAGTCAGTGCACTCCCACTAACCTTTTATATACACAAGGATCATCTATGTTTTGAATGAAATCATATTCTTTTATGACCTCATCAAAATGTTGGTTCCATGACCTCGATGCTTGCTTCAGTCCATAAATGGACCGATTTAAATACAAACCTTGTTTGCAAGTCTTGGTGCGATAAAACCGTCAGGTTGTTGCATATAAACATCCTCCAACAGGTTTCGTTAAGGAAAGCGGGTTTTAACGTCCATCTGCCATATTTCGTAATCGTAATATGCAGCTATTGCAAGCATTATCCGAAAGATTTAATCATGGCAACGGGTGAGAAAGTTTCGTCATAATCAACTCCAAGTTGTTGACGATACCCCTTCGCTACGAGCCTAGCTTTGTACGTTTGACGTTGCCATCCATGTTTGTCTTCTTCTTGAAGACCCATTTGCATCCAATAGGCTTTACGCCTTCTGGGTATCAACCAGTGTCCAAACTTGGTTGGTATACATGGAATCCATTTCGGCCTTCATGGCCACTTGCCATAAAGGGATTCGATACCTTGTATCGCTTCCTTATACGTAGAGGTTCAGTATCTCCTCAATAAGAAATATCAACATGAGGCGAGCTCAGGAATCCATACCTCTCAGGTATTACTCTGACTCTTCCGACCTACGTAGTCCTTGTGTAATTGAAGATTGTGGTTCAGTCTCATCCTGGATGGACTGTCATGTTCCTTCTTGATTCATTGCCAGGAACAATATCACTACGACTTTCGTCGAGTTCTACTTTCCTCCCACTAACCACTGCATTTAGGAATTCCTTCTCAAGGAAAACCGCATGTAGAGCAACAAATACTTTGTTCTCTTGTGGGTAATAGAAGTAATATCCCTTGGTTCCTTAGGATATCCAACAAAAAGGCTTTATCTGATTTGGGTTCAAGTTTTGGTACCTTCCAAACGTTTGACGTATGCCCAGCAACCCCAATCTTCAGGAATGAGAAAACTGGTTTCTTTCCTGTCCATATCTCATACGGAGTCTGTTCAACAGACTTTGACGGAACTATTCAAAATAAGAATTGCACTTTCTAATGCATGTCCCAGAAGGATATAGGTAGCTCAGTGCGACCTCATCATCGACCTTACCATGTCAAGTAAGGTACGGGTTTCTCGTTCAGACACACCATTTAATTGTGGTGTTCCAGGAGGAGTCCATTGTGAAAGAATACCATATTCTTTCATGTAATCTTGAAACTCATTACTAAGTATTCGCCACCACGGTCCGACCGTAATGTTTTGATACTCTTGCCTGTTTGTTTTTCAACTTCGTGTCGAAACTCTTTGAATTTCTCAAAAGTTTCCGACTTGTGCATCATTAGATACACATAACCATAACGTGATGCATCATTCGTAAAGGTTACGAAGTATCGATATCCACCTCTAGCCTGGCTAGACATGGGCCCACAAACGTCACTATGAACGAGGGCTAACAGTTCAGTGGCGCGTTCACCTTTACCACTAAAAGGTGATTTAGGCATTTTGCCTAATAAACAGGATTCGCAGACGTCATATGAATTTGGATCAAATCCGTCCAAGTACCCACTCTTCGAAAGTGTGGATATGCGAGTCTTGTTGATGTGTCCCAGACGACAATGCCACAAATAAGTTTCTTCTTTTGGATTACTCATTTTGAGCCTTTTGTTTGTTATTTTACATTTTGGAGATTTATTTATATTCAAAATATAAAGACCATTATTTGCATCAGCACTGCAAATTTCTGCATCATTCATATATAAATAACACCTGGTGTTTTTAAATACAAAAGTGTACCCATACTGGGTTAACAAAGATACAGAAATAATATTCTTAGTTAAACTAGGAACAATAACAGTTCAAGTTTAAGTACATGCCCCGAGGGCAGTTCCAAAACAAAAGTGCCTAGGGCCAAAACAGCAACAGAAGTTCCATTTCCAACTCGTAGATCAACCTCCCCCGAAGCCAGTCTCCTGCTATCATGCAGATCCTGCACATCAGTACAAATATGAGAACCACAGCCAGAATCAAAAATCCAATTTTTATTAAGACTAGAAGTAGTCATATTTATCTCAATAACAAACATACCTGAGGCCGGTGCCTTGCCCGCCTGTATGTCCTCCTTATGTCCCTTGTTCATGCGGCAGTCACGCTTCCAGTGACCTTTCTTGCCGCATTTCAGGCAAACATCTTGAGACTTGTCCCTTGGCTTCCCAGAAGCCTTTGTTGACTTGGCATTGCCTTTGTTCTTATGCTTTTTCTTCTTAACACCCCCAGTTGCCTTGAGCCCAGCTTTCGGCGTTTGAGATGTTGTTGCAAAGTGCGCCTCGCCTTGTTGCCTTTCAGAAGTTCTTTCTCTGACTCCTTGAGAATCGACAATAACTCTCCAAGAGTGTCATCCGAATTCATCAGTTTGTAATTGATGACAATCTGTTTCCAAGTATCGGGTAGTGACTGTAGAAGTACATCTATAGCCAGCTCAGACTCCAAGACTATACCCCTATTAGCCAGTTCATCAATATCGGCTATCATTTGAGTCTCATGGACCTTAACAGAACTACCATCAGTCATACGGGAGCGAAAGATTTTCTTCACCAACTCGTACCTCGCCATCCGCTTATTAGTGCGGTGAAGATCTTGCAATCTTGCCATCATATTATAAGGATCCAAGTCCCTATTTGGCGATGAAAGTGTTGAGTCATTGAAGCAAGCATGATCGACTGAGCCGTGTCACAATCATCACTGTGAGTTTTCCATAACTCCAGCTCAAGTGGCTCAGTGGGCTTAGGCCCGAGAGGTCTCTGAATCGTATATACAGTATCCTCTCCGCCCCAAGGACTATCCTTAGGTTCATTTCCCAATCAGCAAAGTTTGTCCCCTTAAAGACATTGTCACCCATGATGATGTCTCGGACATTTACCTTGCTTGCCATCTTAACTACGATAGTCCAACTATCTAGTTAACGATAAAATGGGTACAGTCAAACTGTTACAAGAAAAATAACATTTTATTAGTCCAACTAATGTTTAAAATATTGACGAAATAAATTTTGTAAGCGCGTAAAGCTAAGTATCTGAATGAAATTGCAAACTCAATACTAGCCTCCCACTATTTTCTACAAGTCTCTAACCCTCTGTTGAGCACCTCGGGAAATCCAATTTCCTAGTGGGCTAGGATCCCGTTAAATAACACACAACCTTGACTTTGGCCAACAAGTTGTATGATATTTAACTAGGTAGATCTCGAAGATCAATTGGATCCCATCCAATTCCTAGATCCGGTAGGTGGACATCCAAGTCCGAAACATATATATCTAATACATATGTCAATGTATCCAATACATTTTCCTAACCATTTCCTCTGAATCAACTAAGCCTTGGCTTTGGCACAACAAACCTAATGATTCCAGTTAAGCGGGACCCATTGACGAGGAAAGTTTCGTAATCAATGTCGATGGACAAGAAGTGATCTTGACTTTGGCCAACAAATCACAACTTGGACAGGACACCGATGTGGAACAAAACTCTCATGATTCAAACACATCCTCAATTGACAAAGGTCTTGACTTTGGCCAACAAACCAATGCCATTTCGGATCTTGAGAAAGAATCATTCAACGGAAGGAAAATCGCTTAATATTGTTTGAGGGATTTTTCGCGTAATTGGCAACCAATTAATTTATCTTTGTTAGGTCTCATCATCATACACCCTTAAGCATGCTTCTAAAACATCATAAAGCGCGTAAAGTAAAGTAATAGTGATATGCGGATGGATATATAAACAACTTGTTCCTAGAACAAATCACTCCCTTTCCTCTCCCCGCTAGCACTATTCTACTTCTACCCAATTACATAATACAATAAGAGAAACCTCATTTACATTGAGGGGAATTAGGTGAGAAGAGAATACAAAGAGATAAAGAGATAAGGCTGGACACGCAGGTCCAATTTATAAATTCCAAATTTACAATAACTTCTAAAATTACCCTTCCCTTCTAATATCCATCCGATATACACTATTCATTCAACACATCCATATTCATTCATTCAAGGCATGTTATACAACCAATCAAATCCAATTAATTAGTCTTTAATTAGGTGACAATACAATGTTCAAACAATTGTTTGCATTTGCGCGAGTCCAACTCGTTTTGAGAATAAATACTTATGTATGAATTCACGAATTATATCGAACTACTCGTTAATCCAATTTAAGTCGTATTCAATACTAATCCTATTATTTAATTCTAAATTAAATATTACACTTTTATTGTGCTTTTATAACTTAGATTCCAAATCTAGTACTATTGGGACTCAAAGCCCAACTAACATCTAATGTCCGTTTAATTAAAGTCTGATGGGCTTTCTATTGATTTCATTAGGCTTGGGCCTTGGTCAATGTGGGTCAAACCCAATTTCCAAGCCCAATAAGGAATCACCCTCATTTGCCATAAAATCAATATCAAGCCCATAAGGCCCAATTAAACATAAAAGCCATTTATTACATTTGGACTTAAATGGTGTGATTTAGGCCCATTTTGGATCCAATCCAAATGGTCCAATCTACTTGGCCCAAACAAGCCCATTTATGTCCAAATATAATAGTTTTAGGCCCAATTCCAATTTAAGCCCAATTAACCAAATTTTAAAATTCCCAATTTATAACTTAATTAATTAAAGTGTATTTTCATGATTAATCCTTTAAATCAATATTCCCAAAATATCAAATTAATCTATTAATCATATTTTTATCTTAAATACATGTCCAACATTATTTAATCAAAAAATCAAGTCCCTAATACTCCATCAAGCATTCGGCCAAGGTGATTAAAATGGTTCCGATTTCGTTTTCAATCCAATCAAGTTACAAATCATCATTCCATATTATTTCAAGTCATCCAATGTCTTAAAATTAAAAAATCATCTAGTCCACATGCTTGCATGTATTCGGCCAAGCCTCATTTGGGTTGGAAAAATTAATCCAATTTATTTTCCATGAAATTGATGATGTATAATCTATTTAACATACATCTAAGCATATTTAATCAAGCAAACTCATCAAATCATGCTTCAAACAATTTTCCCCAAATAACATCCTAATATATTTGCATGCTTTTTAAGCTCAATGATACCATTGTTGGAAAAATTAATCCATGTCCCAAGATCAAAAGCACAAGCAAAATATATATAAAAGAATGAACTATATTGAAGTATGGCGGAATCAATACTCACAAAAACGGAATGCGGATGCGTTGATGAAACAAAAAACTCCTCCTTTGTGCAGTGAAGGTTTCGGCCAAGATGAAAAGAGAAGCTCCAAGCAATGTTTGATCCTTCCAAGCTCTAAGATGAGTTTCCCATAACACCTTTGTATGATCCCTTGATGTTGCTAGCCAAAGTTGTGTATTAGAGTTCCAAACTTGTACACTTTCTTCTTGTCTTGCCACAAAACAAATGAAGAATTGGAGAGCCAAAACTATGCTCACTGTTTCGGTAATTTGAGAGGGAGAGGAGATATGATTTTTTTTTCAAAAATCAATTTATATTTATGCCATAATATATATTAAATAATAATATACTTATGACACAAACCATGCAATGGCTTAGAGTGTCAAACACTCAATTTCCATGCATAACCCTTGAGTGCATTGTACACTATCTTCATGCAATGCATCAACAATTAAATAATGCAAATAATGACATGTGTCATGTGGGCCCCACACGTTTCCAAATGAAAGTGGGCCCACGTGCACTCACGCGTTCGGGTCCGATATTTCCGAAATACCGAACTTACGTCGCGACGTTAATTAAATCGAATTAAATAAATAATTGCGCCTAGCGAAATTATTATTTACGTTGCTAACGAATTAATTCTAAATTAACTCGTTTGCCCGATTTAAAATCTAATTTTAATTTCGCGTCGAAATCGAATTCCGATTATTATATCGAATATAATAATTTTTACGATTAATTCTAAATTAATCGTTCTCTCTCTTTATATAGTACTTTATCCAAGATAAAGTCTCTCTCCGTAATTAATCCAAGATTAATCGAGTTTGAATCATACGTCATTGGTGAATCTTCGGGAAGCGACCCAAAAGACCTCTAGATATGTTGGCAGTAAATCCGGTTGTCGAACTATCCGAACACGTACGTACCAAGTACTACGTTTTTACCGATTTACAAGACAAGGTTAGCCTCTAGCAAAACGCCATGCCTACCCAATTCTCTAGAAATATTCTTACTGGAATATTAGATCTATAACAGGCGTAGTATACCGTAGTATAGTGTATATCGAACCAGTATCGGATGATCACATGTAAGGCCTGGGGCTGGAGATGTGTCTGCCCCGTACGATACATATATCGGACATCAAGCAACCAGCCTCTTTGAATCGGATAATCCTGACCTAGTCATATTATCCCGATGGTTGCAACCATTATAGAGTACTAGTTCTGTATCCCTCGCGATCATCATCTCCATATGTCTGAAGTGATACTTCCATCTTGACATCACATCCAATACACTACGATTCTCGATAAACCCAGAAGAGGTGTACACAGAACCCGTTAAAGCCCTGGACCACCAAAACTAAAGTTTACCGATTGTCGTAAGTACTAGCGATGCAAATCTCAGGTTAAGATCATATGCACCTACCCTGAAGCGGACTCCCATAGACACGCAGACATACTACCAATGGGACTCCGCGGGGTCTATCCAGAGCGAAGCTGTTTTCCGTACCATCGGTAAAACACAACCTCCTACCGCACTTGCATAAGTATCCTATACTTAAATATATGAGAACTATGCCGTTGTGCCCTCACAACATGCACGAGTGCAGTACTAGTCTATTCCGCATTATCGATGTCCAATCTCGATAATACTACGACTAGGGATATTTAATGATTAAACCTTTATGGATTGATACTGTCTCATATCATCACAATCCGGAACTAATCATAGGGACTTTTACCATTTATATATCAAAGTAAATAAATTACAAAACGGTAAAAGGCAATTTCATTACTACATAGTTAATTTTGTACAATAATACAATATCATTTACAAAATAGTGACGCTATGGGTCATTACAGTCTAACAGGGATGTCCCCGGTCAACTTGACTTTCTGAGGCCATGAAGGAATAAGTCATATGACATGTGTAATACATGTCTATAACTTGACTAGAAATGAATCTATGGGGGATGTCCTCGGTCAACTGGACTTGCGGAAGGTGAGGACAATCTCCATACTACTGGTCATGGACCAGGGAGTCTTCAAATTTTTCTAGACCAGATGAAGGTCATATGTTGACTCTACATGAGCCATAAGAGATGTTCCCAGTCGATTGAACCATATGGAGGTTCAGGATACACTCCATACAAGAGTAGTCCAGGTCTTCAACTTTGTCATATTGCATTGCTTGTAAATTTCAAAACCACAATCAAGGTAAGTATATAAGGAGAATAATGATACTTGTCGTCTGGAGGATTTGTCGAGTGACTAATCAATTGCTCTTCAATATAGGAAGCATACTCTGTTTGATTGAAACAATGAGAGATCTTTTATGTGCCTGTTGTGTCGACTGGGCAGAAGGTTGATAATGACGTCCCATATGGAGGATGTTTCATTGTCTTATGTATCAAGATGACCATTCATATTGATGAAAGTACATGAGAGTCTTACAAATTACAAGATCCGATGGAGGTCTAAGAAAGTTTAATTCTACTTTACTTGAATAAGGTACACCAGAGTTTATACTCTACATGACCTAATGAAGGTCGAATAAAGTATACACACTCCACTATACCTTATGAAGGTTCATGGGAGTCTTCATATTGATGAAGATCCACGGGGGTCTTCATTCTTCATTCTACATGATCTAATATGAATCAATGAAGATCTTTACTCTACTAGACCTGAAGAAGGTCTATGAGAGTCTTTCCTTCTCTTACTACTAGTTCTGATGAAGGTCCACGATACTACTGTCGAATGAACTATCAAATGGGCCTGATGGAGGTCCATTAGATATAATCCAATGAACCTAATGAATATCTATGAGAATCTTCACTCTACTAGACTAGATCTTCATACTACCTAACTTGATAAAGGTTGGTCGATTGGACCTAAAGGAAGTCCATGAAAATTTTCATTCTACCTGACCTGACGAAGGTCAGAAGACAACTGTCGAATGAACTTATTGAAGGTTCATGGGGCTTTTCCAATGCTTTATGGAAATTCATCCATATAGTCTAGAGTGGATGATAATCTCCATATGTAGTGTGGAGATAGATATTTTCATATGTAGTATTCAAGAGATTGGAAGCCTATCAATGTCATTACTAATTATACAAGACTTGAATAAGGTCAATGATACTACAATAGAATGAGCTTTGATGAAAGTCACATAGGATTTCCATACTACCGAACCTGATAAAGGCTGGTCGATTGGACCTAAAGGAGATCCAAGAGAATTCTTCATTCTACTAGGCATGATAAATGTTTACCTATATAGTATGGAGTTGGCAATATTAAGTCTACGTAGCATGTAGATGATGACTAACCTTTTTACGTGATTAAACTCCATCTGTGTTGTCTCGAGAGGGTAACTATCATTCAATGTCTTATGAGCCTTCATGTAATGTCGTATGGAAGAGATGGAAATATAGAGTTGATGATAATACAGGCTAGTAAAATGCTATGAGCATTTTGCCAAGTCCAAATTCAAAACACAGAGGCCACCAGTTCACTCCCATTCGACAAGACACGTGATCAGCCTACGCTTGCTTGTGAGCCCAAGCGTGCTTGTCATCATCCACATGAAGCATAAGCTCACTAAATCTGCAAGACAAGCCCAGCCCAAAATGCACACCCTAAATCATGCCGTATGTAGCAATAGCAATGTCAGTCCAAATGAAGATCCACATCTCTAAATACATAGCTTAAGGGACACGAATTGCAATCAAAGAAAGGTAATGTCATGGCTCAAAACAAGCAAACTGCCGCAAGCACCAATGGAACAAAATCCATTAAATCAACCAGCGTCTCATGGCCAAACTCACATAGTAGCTTAGAAAATAGCCCACGTACATTTTGGGTCGAATCAAACAAACCTTTTGCATAAGCACAACCCCATTTCACGCAGTCTGGCAGACTTCAATCAACCCACACTTGGGTACTTGATAAAACCATTCACATTTAATAAATGTGTGACCAACAGCCCATTAAGCACAACATAAGTAAGTGTCTGACTTCCCAGCCCAATTCTTGGAAGCCCATCAATGAATAATGTAATTCCCCCATGTAACAAGCCCCAATAAATAGACCATTCAACCATTCGTCACTATTTGTCAAGTTCGCCGACCAGCCCATGGATTCGCAACTCAAAACTAGCCAAATAACCATCATGCCACTCAGCCGACCTAGGAAAATTTACCGAACACAACAACCATGTGCATGTCATACATGTATTTCGGGTTGTGTGATCAAAAATTAAGAACAAAACAAATGGGCCTGAAACCACAAAAGGCCAAAAGGCCCAAACAAACTCAACAAACATTCTTTCAAATACGCTTAAGGGAATCCCGCTCAAAGAGCAAACCAAGGCCACATATGCTTTAAAAGAGTTGCAATATAAGTACTCTAATAATTTCCATAGTAGCCGTAGAGTCGATAATATGAAGTAGATGTTTTTTTTTATCCCATATATGTCGAGTGGGATGATAGATCAATGAGAATCCTTTTTTGTGTGTCATGTTTAGTGGTACAACTCCTTGATGCCAGCCTACATCGTGATAAATGATATACATCTATGTGTGTGGTGTCGAATGGTGCCTCAGCCAAACATTCTTTGTATCACGTTGAATGTGACATTAAACCAACACAGGACATATGCGCTTGTTGTGTCAAATGGAGAGCCTCTGTCAATCATTCTGTGCTCCATGTCGAATGAACATAAGTGATATTTTAATGCCCTTGTGTCTGCCTCTTGATCTTGTTATAGGTTGTTTGGCGTTCATGGGCTGGTCCAAATAGGTTTATTTTTCCACGTGCTGTTGGTTGTTGAATCGTCTCCATCCTGGTCTTGCGTGAGCTCCTTCATACGGCTCGAGTTTGATCGATGTGGGATGAGCCCATGGTTCCTCAAGGGCTGAGAGTTTGCAAATAGGCTAGCAATAGATTTTTCTAATGCTATATGTTGGCCTGGTTTTTCTGGGCCCGTTGTGCGGGCTAGCTTTGAAGTATGGGTTGGTTCTCCTTGTTATGGATTTGATTGGGTCATGAAGTATTATGGGTTGTAATTTAGGTTATGATGCCAATGGGTTGGCTTTGAAGATTGGATTTTATGGATCGATTTCTGATTCTTGTCAATTGCAGTCTGTTTTTTGAGCCTGTCTTATCTCTGATTTGGAAGTTTGGATTGGACTTCTTGCATGGCCTATCGAGAGTTGGCTTTGCTCGCGTAGGCATATCATAGTGAAGGGTCTAACAGATTGTGTGATGGGGTTGTGCCATACGCATGTGGGTTGATCTTGTATTGCTCATGACTTACTAATGCGTGAGGGGCTTCTCAATCTGTGAGGTTGGGCCGGGAAGTTGGGCTTGTAAATTTTCTTTCCTCGTTCCCATATTGCTTTGCAAATTGTTCGGCAATTTAGGTTTTGTAACTTTTGATATTCTGTTTGGTTTTCTCCATGTTCGGCTTTGTATTAATCTTGTTTGTAGTAATAGTCTATTGGGCAGTGCATTTAGCATGCCAAATTTTCATTTGAGCATCCTTTTCGAGTGAGTCTACATGTTTGCAATGTCGAGTGAGATAATGTCCTCATGATTTATTTCTTTGCAATGTTGATTGAAACCTTAGGTAGCTCAGCCCACTTATCTGTCATGTCGAATGGAACTTAAGCCAATGGTAAATCCTTCCTTCATGTCGTGCTAACTGAAACTTTACTTCTAGTTAAGATCTCTTATTTATCGTGTCGAGTGGAGTCTCAAACTCTAGCTATGATTTCCTCATTATCGTGTGGAATGGATCCTCAGCCACCTAGCTCAGATTTCTTCCTTGTCGTATGGAAAATATAACATCTTCTTACTGGTAATTGAACTTATGGTAGACTAGAGATAATTGCTTCTTAGAACTCTCGTATTCCTTTTCGCATTTGAACTCTCGCATTCCTTTTCGCATGGTGGAAGCGACTTGTTGAAGTTGGTCGACTGGAGAAATTGGTACACTTGTATGATTTCAGGGTTGGTTGTCTGGGGAAAGATCATCATTTGTCACATTATTAAATGTTCCTAAAAGATTGGATGGAGCCATATGATTGTTGGGATTTTCAGGAGAATCATGTTGTTGAGAGGTGGAAGAAATTAATTCTAACTACTTCTGAAGGTTTATGTTGGAGTTTTGCAGGGTTTGATTTTCATTTTCCATTAATCGAAACTTGTTTTGTAGAGTGGCTAGTTATGCCACCATAAGATCTGGTGTCTGTTTGTAAGGATTGTAGACTGAGTGGTCTTTACTTGCTATGATCGCTAAAGCCCCACGGTGGGCGCCAAATTGTGGAGGCTGGATTTCGGCCGAGGTCCACAATCAGAATTTGTAGATTGGGGGCATTAGCGATTCTGTAAGACAAAGGTAGAGTGAGTAGAAGTAGACTACCCACCGGTGTGGTGGGTGCTAGGGGCACTCCGATGCTCAAGTTAGTGATGAAGATGAATTGTAAGTAATGGAAAAGCAAGGCTATAGATTACCTTGGTACTCGTGTACTGCCGTGTGGGCGGTAGATGTGAGTTTTAGAGCTATGAGAGTTATGGAGATAATATTGTAGATCTATCCCCGTTCCCCCCTTTCAGGGAGCCTCGTCTCCTCTATATGCATGCTCTTGTAACGTGTGCCTTTATTGCCTCTTGATTGCTCATCCGTTGGGCCATGGTAACGGTCGACTTCATGAGAGGTATTTATTTCATCTGCCCGTTGTAGGCTCGAAGGGCTGGTTTATGTTTATTATCCTGGGCATTACACGAACTAGAAGGTCTTTCGGTCATGGGTGTTAGTGTTCATTGGGCTTGGGCCGGCACCGTGTCCTTGTGTTTGGTTAGGGGATTTCAGGGGTGCATTCAGTAGTGGGCCTGAAGTGAAAGGTCGAAATTATCCTTGGACCAAATTTGGCCCATACAGTCACCGTCCTTGTTGAAATCAGCTCGTTCTTTTCATTTGTGACTACAGTAATTCCTCATTTCTTTGGCACACATTACATAGGAATCACCCAAGTGCTGTTAGAGATGGGGTAAATGATGTTGGCATCCAACTATTTGATATTTTCTTTCTTCACGACCTCCTTCATGATTGGATTAAGTCTTCATTGATGCTCTACTATGGCTTTGTATCCATCGTTCATCAGAATTTTGTGGAGGTAAAATGATGGACTAATGCCTCGAATGTCTGCTATAGTCCAACTGTTGGCTTTCTTGTGTTCTCGTAACACTCTCAGCAGCTTATCTTCTTGCTCCAATGTTAGTGACGAAGAAATAATCGCAGGTAAATCATAAGAATTTTCTAAGAATGCATACCTGCGATGGCTCAGAAGTATCTTTAGTTCCAGCTGTGGTGGTTCTTCAATCGAAGGCTTGATTTTCTCCTTTTTCAGTAGTTCCAAACTTTCCACCTGTGGTGTCGATTTGAAGCGAAAGAGCCTGTCAAGATAGTTGATACATTCTAGAATTTCATCATCTAGCACGCTGTCAGTCATGTTCATTATGCAAGCTTCAAGTTTATCCATGGGAAGTTGTATTGCATCAGTATCCTAGATCATACTATCTACAACATCAAATCTAAAACATTCCTCCTCATTTTAATCATTCGGGAATTTCATTGCTTTGAGAACATTGAATGTAACTTCTTGGTCATGCACTTTCAGGGTTAGTTCTCCTTTTTGTACATCAATAATAGTTTGATCTGTAGCCAAGAATGGTCTCCCGAGGATGATAGGTACATCTTTGTCTTCTTCCATGTCAAGGATAATAAAATCTACAGGGAAAATGAATTTGTCGACTTTAACCAATACATCTTCCACTACACCTTTCAGAAATATGAGCGATCTGTCAGCAAGTTGCGGAGTAACTGAGGTTGGCATTGCTTATCCAATCTGCAATTTCTTTTAAATAGACAAAGGCATCAAGTTAATGTTGGCACCTAAATCACACAAAACCTTACTGAAGTAATGTTCTCCTATGGTGCAAGGGATGGTGAAACTGCCAGGATCTTTCAACTTTGGGGGAAACTTCCTCTGAATAATGGCTTTGTATTCTTCTATCAATGCTACCATCTCGTAGTCTCCCAATCTTCTCTTTCGTGAAAAAATGTCTTTCATGCATTTGACATAGCTGGGCATTTGTTCCAACGCTTATGCAAATGGAATGTTGATATGCAGCTTTTTGAAGATCTCTAGGAATCGAGCAAACTGCTTGTCTAGTTGACTTTTCTGGAGACGCTATGGAAAATTTGGAGGTAGAGTGAATCTTTCTTGATCATTTTCTTTTGTTTCTTTTTTCTCCATCTATTGATCTACTTCGCTGCTTTCTTTTGGAACTTCCTCAGTGGTTACCTTGACTCCAATAGCTTTGTTGACTTCAGTACCATTTTTTAATGTAATAGCTTGACATTGCTCATTCTCTCTGTTCCTTGGATTTGGTTCTGTGTTGCTAGGAAGGTTACCTTGTGGTCTGTAACTCTGAGCATTAGACAGTTGTCCCAATTGATTCTCCAATGCCTTCAAAGATGCTGCTTGGCTTTAATCAATGTTGCTTGGGATTGAAACATAGCATCATATGTTGCTTGTTGTCGTTTCATTTAGGCCAGCAATTCTCCTATTGCTGGTTCTTTTCCATACTTCTAGCCATTGTTTTGCTGTTGGAATCCAGGTGGTGGATTATTCTTTTGCCCTGTAGTGTTGCTCCATGCGAAATTGGGATGATTCCTCCACCATGGGTTGTAGGTGTTGGAATATGGATTGTTCCAATGTCTGTTGAAATTGTTGACATAATTCACCGTCTCATCATGTTGGTTGTATGATTCTGTCTCTGGTGTTCCTCCATATGGTGAACTTGTGGATCCAGCATCAACTTTAATATTAAGAGTATCCAGACTTTTGTAAATCTGATCCAGCTTGGAACTCAATGCTGTGTTGGCTCCAACTTCGTAGATTCATGCTATTTTTTGGATCATGCTCCTTTCTGTTGGTGACAAAGAATTGTTGTTGGTCATTTCTTCAATTAAGTCCCGGGCCTGGTCTTCTCCTTTTGCCATTAAAGCTCCTCCAACAGCAGCATCAATTGTGGTTCACATCAGTCCAAAGAGTCCATTATTTAAGGTTTGGACTTGTAGCCACTTTGCAATCTCGTGGTGAGGACATTTTCTGAGCAAATCCTTGTTTCTTTCCCAACCTTCGAAGAGGGATTATGAGTAATGTTGTACAAAAGATGTAATGTCATTCCTCAGATTTGTAGTTCTGGCTAGGGGAAAGTACTCTCCAAGGAATTTGGTGGCTAGAGTGTTCCAAGTTGTGATGGAACCTGCTGGTAGTGAATGTAGTCAATCTTTAGCTATGTCTTTTAAAGAATATGGAAAAACACGCAGTCTCATTTCTTCTTCTGCCGTTCAGTTGAAATTGAAAGTGCCACAAACTTCCAGGAAGTTGCTGATGTGGGCATTAGGATCTTTAGTTTCATTCCCCAAACCGAACTGACTCATGTATCATTTGGATGCATGTTTTGATGTAACACACATTTGCTGGTAAGAGAGGAAGGACAATGCATGAAATGAAGCCGTCAACTACCAGAATAGTTCTATCTCGAATGGGTATTGGGGGTGCAACCTCCAAAGGTTCAGGTTACATGTTGATCAGTGCTTCTTGACCTTCTCGCCTTTTCCCTCTCAACTGTCTGATTGTTTTTTCAATTTCAGGGTCAAGCAGACGGATTTCAAAGCTTCTGGTTCTTCTCATGTAGTGTCTGCGAATCTGAAACACAAGGAAATAGAAATAATAATTAAAAACAAATTAGACACAAGTAAAAGTATCTAACTTCAAAATTAATCGTGAAAGATAAATAAGTCCCCGGCAACGGTGCCAAAAACTTGATCGGTGAAATCACTCATGTAATACAAGCACACGTATCACTCAAGTAGTATAAAATGTATCGATCCCATGAGGACTTAATACCTAATCTATTAATTTATTAGACAAATGTTTACAAGTATCTAATAGATTGGTTGTTTGATTGGATGGTGATTTTAAACTAAAAAAAGTAAATAAAACAGTGCGAAAGTAAATGAAAGGAAAATTCAATATTATTAAACTATCTAGGGTTGTGAATCCTTCCAATATCTTTTAAAGATGAAGTGGTTATCTCATGTTTGTGAAATATATTGGTCTATTAACCTGGAACATGAAAGTATGCAAAAGCCTTTGTCGATGGTCAGATGCAAATACCCAGTATAACCCAATTAATGATCTCTCTATGTTAACCAAGTTACCTAAATTCATTAAGACTAACCAGGTTACCTGAATTCATTAAGACTGAGTTACAATTTTGGCTACCCCCGCCCGATTGGTATATGTTTATCCTGAAAAGGAAATCTATTAAGGGGTATATAATCCTTAAGGGAGATCGTGAGCTATTAAGTGTAAGTCTGAAAGCTAAAATTCATTCATCAAGTTTATTTTTAATTTACCACATCAATCTTATTAATGGCCAGTTAACAAGAAACATTAAGCTTGAGACTTAATAAATAAACCTTTATATTACCGAAGACACAAAATAACCTCTTATAAACCGGTGATATTGGAATTCATCACAACCCAAGATATGGTATTTTGTTACAACACATATCTAGGACATGTAAAAGCTTAAATAAAGTAAATGACATAAAGTAGAGCTTGGAAATTAAAAAGGTAAATAAAGAAATAAAGAAAATGCTGGGTTAAAGGATCCACTTTTATTACTTCTATTTTAGATATATCTCTCATTATAATATATTAACTTTGCATGAAATTACCACCCGACCATAAAGGCGGTATCCTGATTAAGTCAGGGTTATGATTAATTCTAACCTACCAAAAAAACGGCATCCAATTTAGTCAGGTTAAAATCAATTTAAATAAGTCCAGTCGACCATAAAGGCGGTATCCCATTAGTTCAGGTTTTAAATAGTTTATATATTATAATTAAGGGAGATTAATCTAAATATTAATATTAGTAATAAAATCTTAACCTTTCACCCCAGTGGAAGGGGAGTTACCTCCTCATACTGAAAAGTAAAATTAAAGACTGAAAAGTAAAGTAAAGAAAGAACTATTGCGTAAAATAAAAAATTAAATACAGAAAGCTGTAAATAAATAAACAAGATACAATATTCTTAGTATTCTTAAGGAAATCCCCAGAAGAAAGTATGAATTTTCCTTCTGATTTCAGCTTAAATTTATAGGTAAAATTCGGCCTCGTGCATTGTGACATAAAATCCTTGTTCGTCGCGACGCGCCGTTGACTCAATAGGATGATGACACGTGTCTGTCGATAAAATTATCGTCCCAATTTAAATGGCCCAACAAGTTCACACCTAATGACAAGAAGTCTAAATGAATTTAAATGATGATGGTCCCAAACACAAGCATAAAATGATGGCTTCTATAGGTCATACAACTATGGTTCATATGTGGGTTTATTGGAGTGTAGACAAAGGCTCCCGTCGGTGAAGTGTTGCCCACAACTGGGTCTCCCCACTCAAGAGTTCGGACGACCAAGTGAGCGCTGTTGGACAAAATGACCCATAGCGTCACTATTTGCACAGATCATTGTGTTGTTGTAGCAAATTAACTATGTGACAAGGAAATTGCACTCTCATCATTTATGATTAGATCACCATAGATATATAAATGAAGAGAGGTCCCTATGATTAGTTCCTGGATTGAGAATGATATGAGACAGTATCAATCCTCGAAGGATTAATCATTAAATATCCCTAGCCGGAGTATTATCGAGACTGGATATCGATAATGCGGAATAGGCTAGTATTGCACTTGTGTGCGTTGTGAGGGCACAACGACATAGTTCTCATATATATAAGTATTGGATACTTATGCAAGTGCGATAGGAGGTCATGTTTCACCGATGGTACGGGAAACAGCTTCGCTCTGGATAGACCCCTCGGAATCCCATTGGTGTTATGACTATGTGTCTATGGGAGGCCGAAATCAAGGTAGGTCTGTATAGTCTTAACCTGAGACTTACATCGCTAATACTTACGATAATCGATAGACTTTGGTCTTGGTGGTACAAGGCTTTAACCGGTTCTGCGTACACCACTTCTGGGTTTATCAGAGAGTCGTAGTGTATTGGGTGTGATGTCAAGATGGAAGTATCACTTCAGTCATATTGGAGATGATGTCACGCAGGATACGGTACTAGTGCTCTTGAGTGTTACGCAACCAATCGGGATATTGTGACCAGGTCATGAATATCCGATTATAGAGACTATGTTACCAGACATCCGATATGTGCTTCGGACGGGGTAGACACTTATCCAGCCCCAGCCCTAGCACGTGACTATCTGATACTGGGCCGATGCACACAATACAATCGTATACTACGCTTGATACAGATCTTTAATATTCTTAAATGGATATGTCCGGAGAATTGGGTAGACTTGGTGCTTTGCTAGGAGTCGACCTTGTCTCGTAAATCGGTAGAACGTAGTACTTGGTACGTACATGATTCGGATACTCCGACGACCGTATTTACTGCCAACTTATCCGGGGATCTCATGGGTCGCTTCCCGATAATCCACCGATGACGCACAACTCGCACTCTTGAATAATCTGGGATTATATAGAAGAGAGAGAAAATTAATCTAGGATTAATTACGGAGATATTTTATCTAGGATAAAATATCGTCTAGAGAGAGATAAACGATTAATTTGGAATTAATCGGTAAATTAATATATTCGATATATTAAACGAAATTAGATTTCGACGCGGAATTAAAATTAGTTTTTAATTCGGGCGAACGAATTAATTTAGAATTAATTCGTTAGCGACGTGAATAGTGAATTCGCTAGGCGTAATCATTTAATTACGACGCGACAGAAAAATCATTAATTTGGAATTAACGAACCCGAGCCCGAGTGTGATTGCGAGCGCATTCGTATTTCGAATTCGAGTGCGGCAACGCAAGTCGCATCAAGCGTCAAATCAATCAGTCGCATCAAGCGTCAAATCACTTGTCACTTTGAGTGATGTGACTTGACAACATGTCACTTTAATAAAGTAGATGTGACTTGATGGACATGATGTGTACTTGATGGCTTTAATGGTTTGACTATTAAAAGCAAATGAAATACAAATTAAAGGCAAATGCAAGTGAAATTAAAGTGAATTTCACACAAGTATATAAGATATATTTGAAATGCATTTCATTTACAACTTAACACATATTTCATCTCTCTCATTTCTCTCCAAAACCTCACGCCCAAACTGAAAAGTGGACTGGTTTTTGAAGCCAATAATTGCGTGAACAAGGGAAGCCAAGAGTGGGTTTTCATGGTGAAAATCCAAGTGCTAGCACACTTACGAGTCTTGCGAAGGTGGTAGGGAGGTTCACCCATGAGCCGGGATCCGTTCGACGAAGCTTGGAGCTCCGTTTCGCAGCTCAAATTTCTATTTTGCAAGGCAGTGGACTGCTACCAGTGGCGCCAAAAACAGTGGGCATTTTGGGCTTCATTCGTCTCCAAATCGACTCAACCGATCGATGTGAGTATTCCGCTACCTCCATTGATGTATTCACGCATTGTTTTCATGTCTTGTTTGATCTTGGGACCTAGATAATAACCTGCAATGGCATCAGAGCTTAGGTTCAAGCATGAAAAATGTAGGGCTTAAAATTGGGTATTTTGGATTTGAGCATGATTTTATGAAATTGGATGATTGAGCATGTTTAAATGTCGTTATATTGAAGATTGATTTGATCAATTTCAACAAAATGTGATTGGATCAATTTTGCCCAAATTATTCCCCTTGGCCGAATGTATTGGTATTTTTGGATTCTTGGAATTTTTGAATTTTGATTCATTTGATGAGTTGGAATCTATTAGGTTGATGTTAATTTGAATCGAATTGGATTGGATTTCGAATTGGACAAAAACCCCAAAAATTCTTTGTTGGCCGAATTGGAACTATGCCCTAATGTCTTGGTATTTTTAGATTTTATGACATTAGATGTGTATGAAATCATTTAGGATGTTGATTTAATGTCGATTGTAGGTTCGATTGGATCAAAACCGAATCGGACACAAAATCCCTCTTTTGGCCGAGAGCATAAAAGCATGTAATGGGTTTGATTTTTCAATTTGTGTGTTGGACATATGATAATGAATTGAGTATGATTAATTGGACTACTTTGATGTTTTGGAAATGTTGATTTAGGTGATTAATCATATTATACACTTTAGGTAATTAAATTGCTAAATTGGATTTATGTAATTTAATTATTTGAGGCCTTAAAATTGGATTTAGGCTTCTAATGTTGTATTTGGGCCTATTGGGCTTGATTTTATCAAGTTGGGTTTAGGCCAAATGGATTGGATCCAATTGGGCCCAAAACCTTAACCATAAAGCCCAAATGCGACTAATGAACCTTAAAAGTTCAATTGGGCCTAATGGGCCTAGATTG
Organism: Zanthoxylum bungeanum; assembly: GCA_019454045.1. Taxonomy (NCBI): domain Eukaryota; kingdom Viridiplantae; phylum Streptophyta; class Magnoliopsida; order Sapindales; family Rutaceae; genus Zanthoxylum; species Zanthoxylum bungeanum. The sequence continues at coordinate 2,999 of SKCR01008986.1, read as the reverse complement.
ATTTATGGGCTTATGGGGTAAATCCCGGATTGGACTTTGGTTATCGGTTTGACCCGAGTTGACCAAAAGTCCACGCCTTAAGAAATCAATTAAAAGCCCATTGGACTTTAATTGAATTGACGTTGGACGTTAATCGGTCTTTGAGACGCGTTACGATTAAATTTGGAATTTAAATCGTAAAAGGTTTATTAAATAAAGTGTAATATTTAATTTGGAATTGAATAGTGAATTAGTATTAAATACATGTTAAATTAGATTTAATGATGTAGTTTAATTTAATTCATGAATTCGTACTTTGAGTACTTATTCGCAAAAACGAGTTTGACTCGAACAAAATCAAATCGTTGTTTGAACATTGGATGATCACTTAATTATCAGATTAATTAATTTGATTAGATTGATTGATAGCATGCTTATGTGTGTGAATACGTGGTTGTGTTGAATGGATAATGTATATCGGATGGATATTAGATGAGTGGGCAATTTTAGAAATTGTTGTAATAAATTCGATTTATTAAATTGGACCTGCGTGTCCAGCCTTATCACCTTCATTCTCTTTGTATTCTCTTCTCACATATTCCCCTCTATGTATATGAGGTTTCTTTAGAAATGTAGTGTAACGGGTAGAAGTAATACAAGTACTAGCTTGAGTGAGAAAGGGAGAGATTTGATCTAGGATCAATGTGTTAAGTATCCATCCGCATATCATTATTATTTATTTTCATACTCGCTTTATTATGTATTTAGAATGCATGTTTAAGGGTGTATGATGATGAGACCTTAACAAAGATAATTAAATTGGTAGCCAATTTGCACGTAAAAAACCCTCGTTAAATATCAAGCGTTTATTTTCCTTCCATTTAGTGATTCTTACTCAAGATCCGAGATTGGCAGGGGTTGTTGGCCAAAGTCAAGCCCTTGTCCGTCGAAGATGTGTTTTAATCACGAGGCTTTGTTCCATATCGGTGTCGTGTCCAAGTTGTGGTTTGTTGGCCAAAGTCAAGACCACTTCTTGTCCATTGACATTGATTACGAAGCTTCCATGTCAATGGGTCCGCGCTTGACTGGGATCACTAGGTTTGTTGTGCCAAAGCCAAGGCCTAGTTGATTCAGAGGAAAAAGGTTAGGGTATACATTCGATGTATAGGCATATATAAGATATATGTTTGGGACTTGGATGTCCACCTACTGGATCTAGGAGTTGGATGAGATCCAATTGATCTTCGAGATCTACCTAGTTAATTATCATACAATTTGTTGGCCAAAGTCAAGATTGTGTGATATTTAACGGGATCCTAGCCCACTAGGAAACACGGTTTCCCGAGTACTCGACAGAGGGTTAGAGGCTCGACGAAAAATAGTGGGAGGCAAGTATTGAATTTGCAACATTCGTTCAAATACTCGCTAAACGCGCTAATCTATTTTACTCGTCATATTAATCAAAAGTATTAGTTGGACTAATATTTTATGTTGTTTTAAAAATATATATAGTTGGACTATATACAAACTCATTCAATATATAGTTGATTTTATAATTGGATTATAGTAATCAATATAATTGAATTAAAATGATAGTTGATTTTATAATTAGATTATAGTAATCAATATTAAAATTATAGTTGATTAAATAATTGGATTATTGTAATCATTATAATAAATAGTACCTTATTAAAATTGATTAAATAGTTGGACTATTGAAATCAAGAAAGAATTGAAAAGTTGAATATTTAAAATATATAATCCTTGGATTAAATGTTTTAAATGATTTTATTGGGAATTCATAATAGGTTACTTTATTAGATAAAATAACTTGTTATATCTAGGCCATAATTAAGCAAATAAGTAGAGCATAAAATCTTTGGAAGATTTATGTGATGATGACTTTAGTGCTTAATTAATATACTTATCATAAATCTATCTTTAGATTTAAAAGTATTAAATTGCAATTAATAATTCTTAGAGAATTGATTTGACTATTCTAGAGGTGAAAAGTCAAAGTTTGCAATTGGGCGTGTTGCACAAGGTGCACATCATTTCGATATTCCGAAACCCAAGGCTTGGCCAAAGGTTTGTGAAATATGAAATGATAATTGACATATCCCAAAGTGACTACCATTTGGATATGGAAGACACGAAGGAATTAAAGAAAGGGCGAGGCTCTGACTTTAAAATATTTGTCAAAGTTATGTTCACTACTAGTATTAAAATTATATTTTAAATACTTAGTGTGGTACATAAATATATGTATTGATGTTCAGAATCCGCTATGAGCTGGATACTGACTTCAAGCCGAGATTTCTCTGCGAATCGGAAACGGGACGAATTCGCTGTTTCGCTTCGACCGTAGATACCTAAGTTTAGGAACTACCCTTCGGGTATGTACTTAAATTATGAACTGTTATGATGTAACTAGTTTGACTAGAGACATTATCTCTATATCAGTGTTTAATCCGTTACGGATAAACCTTTATATTCTAGAACACTAAGTGTTTCATTATATAAAGATGATACTGAGATAAACACATTAGATGTGAATAACAGAATTTATATTTTGAATATAATAAAATCTCAAACATATAAAAATGAGAAATAAATAGCTCAAATTGATTTGATCAATAGAGACTTATTTGTGGCATTGTTGTCTAGGACACAATTAAACCAGACTCGTATATCCACACTTTTGAAGAGTGGGTACTAGGACTGATTTGACTATTCAAATAAGGTCTGCGAATCTAGTTTATTAGGTAAGTACCTAATTTCTTATACTTACGTAATAATATAAGGCCATCGACCTGTTAGCCCTATATTATGGTGAAGTAAGTGGGCCCATATATAGCTAGACTAGATGTGAAATGATATTTCGTGACCCTTGACGGATGTAGCATCACTTGTGTATGGTTATGTGTTTTTGAAGAACACAAATCGGGAAACTTTAGAGTTTCGACACGAAATAGAAAAACAGATCGGCTATAGTATTATTCCGCCACAGTAAGACCGTA
>SKCR01008985.1:0-80310 GCA_019454045.1 Zanthoxylum bungeanum | reverse complement strand
GAACAACAAGGAGCAAAAAGGTGGCACGAGCACTGAATGGGACAAAACTCTTTTTGCCACTTTTTCGTTGGAAGAGACCATTCAAAAGCAACGCTCACGGGATTGTCTTTTATCGGACATCCAAAACGACATTGAAACCTCATTAACAGATGAATTTCAGTCACATCTGGCTCTGAAGATGAAAAATTTAGCGCTAGCAGGGAGGCAACCCATGCAAATTGTTGTAATTTGTTTTCAGATTTTGTGTGAACTTTTTAATTTTGTGTGTTATTTTTGCAGGGAAAGGCACAAACGAAGCATTAAGACATAAGGAATTGTGTTTGGCAATCAAAGATGAGAAACAATTCATTAGCGATGGCTGAATAAGGAATGAAATCTTGAGACACATCCTAATGAATTTATACTAAGCGAGTGGCGTATTGCGTACACCAATTCCATTGCCTTAATTATTGCTTTGATTCACTTTTCTATTGTAATTATCTTTATTTTCGTAGACAGGATCCAGACTTTTTGACATTTCACGACTCTTTTTGTTGTTTAGCTAACAATCGTCCTTTGGAAGATATTAGTACTATTATTACTCACCCTTTTTCAGGTACTATAAATTCAGCCCGTCATTGCACTTTTGAAGGCATCTAAAGTTGAAAAAGAAATACCAAAAAAAAAAATGGAAGCCACTTCAAGAAGACGAGTTGAAAACATCTGTGTGTTTTTCGGTAGTAGTGTTGGTACTAAGCCATAATACATAGAACAGCACAGGAATTGGGTCGAGTCTTAGCTGCAAGGAATATGCACTTAATATATGGCGGAGGAAATCTCGGACTTATGGGGATCGTTTCAAAGGCTGTACAGGAAGGAGGCAGTCAGTTTTGGGAATCATCCCAAAACCTTGGCAGAGGCAATCTTATTGGTTCATCCCGAGAGGAACTGATCGTGCCAGGTATGTCTGAACGACTGGTAGAAATGATTAACCGTGCTGATTTTTTTATCACTTTGCCAGGTGGCTTGGGCACATTGGAGGAAATTTTTATAGTTTTCTCTTGGGCGAACCTGAACATACACCAGAAACCGCTTGGACTGTTTAATGTTGATGGATTTTATGATTTTCTTTGTGTTGTTTTCTTGATGATGCCCGAAGAAATGGGTTTTGTCAAAACCTATGAAAGAACCTCTCTTTCACTGCCAGAACTGCTCCGGATAATAGACCAACTCATAGCCTATGAACCACAAGTTGACCCTATCCTTTCAAAGATAAATTGGTCCGAGGACGATCGTGGTAAGAGGCGTCGAATTAATCTGGATCTTAACCTTAATTTCCTGTAGAATTTCAGCTAACCAGGTATATTTTCTAAACTCTTCTTCTACTGTTTAAGACATTGGGGACAATGTCTCATTTAGGTTTGGGGGGGGGAGGGAATTAGTTGATCAGTACCTTGTTTTAGTTGTGTGTTATTTTTATTTTTAGTCCAAAATTTTTCGAAAAATACAAAAAAATTGAAAAATTTTCAAAAAATTACAAAAATATTTTGCGTTTTTGTGTTTTTATTTTGACTAAAAAGGTGAAATTGGTAAAGGGTAGCTGAGTAAGGAGTTTCCACTCATGAGACGTATCTCAAACCTAATTCGAAACAAGTTAATTTTTGATTATTTCCTTTGAATTATTTAATTTGTGAATTCTCCTTAAAACGGAACTAAATGAATCTTCATATGTTCAGTTAGCAGGTATAACAACATATATAGTAACATACGGACATGAGCTAAAATTGAAAAGTTTGTAATATTCAGTGCTCTAGTTTAATTGAGGAAACATCTCAAAAAGCAATGGAGTAAAAAAAAAAAAAAAAAAAAAAAAAACGTCCGAGATCCGAGTTATTAAGTCTGTAAGGGTGTTTTAACACCTAGTGCCCTAAAACCAACTGGTTTGGGAGTCACTGGCCCAACACTCGCTACATGGATCAAAGATGCTGCAAAAATATATTATATTGAATCTGAAGTCTGGGTAATTAAGTCCGTAGGGGTGTCTTAACACCTGGTGCCCTAAAGCCAACTGGTTTGGGAGCCACCGACCCAACACTCGTTACATAGATGAAGATATTGTATATAATAAAAAATAGAGAAAAATCAAAGAAAAAAAAAAATCAGAAAAATGAGAAAAATTATTCCATTGCTACAAAAAGGTGTGAAATCTGATAGAACTTTAGGACAAAAATATTACTCTCTTATCAACTGCACTTATGACTGTTGTGGGCAAAAATGAGTTGTTTAATATTTTGTTGGCTGTGTATATGGAGAATGGTAAAAATAATCGGAGAATTTACTTATTCAGTAATTTAGAAAGAAACAAAACAACTAGTAACTTGGAGTAGAAGTTTCACCTGATTAATCACTAACTTCTCTTTTCTCTTGTCTTTTTGCTTTTGTGTGCATTAGTTTTAACTAACTTTTTACATTTGTAAAAATGTTTGTGGGTATCATTGCTGTAAGCCCTCACGAGACTACAACTCGTCCACTAGGGACACCTAGGGGTTTAAAGGCTTGTTGCATATGCTAAATGCAACCGTGATCCCTACGAAAGTGGCTTAGTTTAATTTTAATTTTATTTATGTTTTTGCTCGAGGACTAGCAAAATGTTAGGTTTGGGGGTGTGATGAGCGGAAAATATATCAATATTTACCGCCCCTTTAACTTAATATTTTGTTTAGTTTCTCGGGTTTGATGAACGTTTTGATGTGTTTTAGTTTATTTTGCAGATAAAATAATATCGGGTCTCAATGAAATCATTTAGGATGAAATATGGGTCAATAATGGCAATTATTGGACTTGATATTTTAATTTTGGAGATTGGAAACTTGAAAGGGCGTTTTGATGACGAAGTGCAGTTTTGGAAATTCCAGTTTTGCGCATCTGTCGTATTTTGGGCATAACGTTTTACTCAGATATCGGATTTAGCTGATTCAAGTTCCAAATTAAAGAAGACTCAAAGATCTACAACACATTGAAAGACAAAATAATTTCTAATTCTGAAGATTTCATGCCAGAAATTGATGAAGCATCCAGAAGTGTGTAGTGTGTAATTATTAAAGTCACTTTCAATCATTTTCAAAGCAAAAAATAAATTAATAAATAAATAATAAAAATTATCAAATCATCACCAAATAGATAAGGGATTAGTGGAGCAATTAATAATGGATTTGGTGGAGTAATTAGTGGAGCAATTAATAATGATTTGGTGGATGATTTGATGGAGGCAAAAATTTTGCCTATAAATACCAAGCCATTTCATTTGTAAAATTCATACTTTCTTCTAAGGAATTCCTTAAGAATACTAAGAAGATTGTATCTTGTTTGTTTATTTATAGCTTTCAAGTAATTAATTTCCGTTTCCTTTCTTTCGCACTTTCTTTTCTTTACTTTTCATTTTTACTTTCCGCAATTACTTTTATTTTACGCACATTACTTTTCTTTCTTTAATTTTCAATTTTTACTTTTCAGTAATGAGGAGGTAACTCCCCTTTGCTGGGGTAAAAGGTAAAACTTTTATGACTAATATTTAGATTAATCTCCCTTAATTATAATATATAAACTAGTTAAAACCTGACTTAACGAGGATACCGCCATATTGGTCGGTTGGTAATTATTTAAATTGGTTTTAACCTGACTAAACTGGATACCGCCTGATTGGTCGGTTGGTAATTAATTATTAATTTGACTTAATCTGGATACCGCCTATTGGCTGGTTGGTAATTATCATGCAAAGTTAATATATTATATTAAGGGAGATATCTAAAATAGAAGTAATAAAAGTGGATCCTTTTACCTCAGCATTTTCTTTTATTGTAATTTTACTTTATTTACTTTTCAGCAATTTACTTTCAGCATTACTTTCAGCATTTACTTTTCACATTTTACTTTTCAGTTTTTACTTTATGTCTTTTACTTTTCAGCATTTTTATTTTCAGTCTTTTATTTTTAAGTTTTTCTACTAGCCCTAGTTATGTGTTAGTTATCTGGGGTTGTGATAAATTCTAATATCACCGGTTTATAAGGGGTTATTTTATAGTTTGGGTAATTTAAAGGTTTACTTATTAAGTCTTAAGCTTAATGCTTCTTGTTGTCTGATCACCCATAAGATTGCTGTGGTAAATCTAAAAGAACTAGACATAGGTCATAGTTTTTTGGTTTTTGCCTTAGACTTAATAGCCCACGATCTTCCTTGAGGATAGATAACCCTTTAATAGATTTCCTTACAGGATAGGAATATACCTGTCGGGCGGGGGTAGCCATAATTGGAACTTAAACTTAATGAATCCAGATAATTTGGTTGACATAGACATATGGTTCAATTGGGTTAAACTGGGTATTTGAGTCTGACCATCGACAGAGGCTTTTGCATAATTTAGTGTTCCAGGTTAGTAAACCGATTTATTACACAAACATAAAATAATCACTTCAATCTTTTAAAAGATATTAGAATGATTCACAACCCTAGATCTTTGTGTCTTTTGTTATTTTCCTTAGTATTTTCTTTTGTCTTTTTTATTTATTTATTTAGCAAATTTACAAATCTACAATCAACCAAATCAATCAAGCAATCATTCTCTTCTCCCTCAATTAGATATCTGTAAATAAATAGATTCAATAATTAATAACAACAGTAGGAATTAAGTCCTCGTGGGATCGATATTTTTATATACTACTTGAACGATACGTGCGCTTGCGTTATACGTGTGTGTTTTACGCCGGTTCATTTATCCTAGATCAAATATCTCCGTAATTAATCCCAGATTAATTTTCTCTCTCTCTCTAATTAATCCCAGATTAATATATAATGCGAGTCATACGTCATCGGTGTATCATTGGGAAAGCGACCTATGAGATCTCCGGATATGTTGGCAGTAAATTCGGTCGTCGGACTATCCGAACACGTAAGTACCAAGTATTACGTTTTACCAATTACAAGACAAGGTTGGCCTCTAGCAAAGCGCCATGCCTACCCAATTCTCCGGAAATATCCTTACAGGAATATGTGATCTATATCAGGCGTAGTATACGTAGTAATTGCGTATTTCGATCCAGTATCGGATGATCACGTGCTAGGCCTGGGGCTGGATATGTGTCTGCCCCGTACGAAACAAATGTCGGATGTCTGGTAACTAGTCTCTATAATCGGATATACATGACCTAGTCACAATATCCCGTATTCCGCGCGCAGCATATGAGAGCACTAATACCGTATCCTACGTGACCATCATCTCCATATGACTGGAGTGACACTTCCGTCTTGACATCACACCCAACACACTACGATTCTCAATATACCCAGCATCGGCGTACACAGAACCTGTTAAAGCCCTGGACGACCTCAACTAAAGTACATTGATTGTCGCAAGTATTAGCGGTTCAAGTCTCAGGTTAAGACCAAATACACCTACCCTGATTGCAGACTCCCATAGACACAAGGTCATACTACCAATGGGATTCTGCGGTGGTCTAATCCAGAGCGAAGCTGTTTCCGTACCATCGGTGAAACACAACCTCCTATTACACTTGCCTGAGTATCATATACCCAGATATACGAGAACTATGCTATGCGTTATGTCTCACATAACACACACAAGTGTAATACTAGTCTTTTACGCATCTATCGATGTCCAATCTCGACAATGCTTTGACTAGGGATGTTTAATGATTTATCTTTCGTTGATTGATACTGTCTCATATCATTCTCAATCTAGGAACAAATCATAAGGACCTCATATCATGTTATAATCTAAGGTGATCTAATCACAAATTGAAAGAGTGCAATCTCCTTTGTCACATAGTTAATTTGTACAACAACACTATGATCTATACAAATAGTGACGCTATGGGTCATAACTCTCCAACAATTCGGACTTGAATATAATGTCATTACCCCGACCTACCTCATCGGGTCAACAAGTTAATATGATCGACTATAAACTGAATGATCGACATGCCCTACCAGGCTGGCTCGGTACTGAGACCTCTACTTTCTTCACTTTACTAGGTCGGGTCGGGTCTGATTTTTCCCTCATGACATTCTATGCCTCGGGCTCGGGCCCCTCCATCTGAACTCTCATCCTCACAAGGACTTTGGACCTCTATCTGTTTAAGTGCAAATCCCATTATACCCCTTTTAGGCTTTAGAGTTTCTCAGGGAAGAAAGTCACCATCAACCATCACTACTGTCCCCTAGTTCTCGGTATCAACAAGTTGGTGAGTTGATGCCGTGAACTATGAAAAGATGATGGTTTTCTCTCACGCTGATGTTTCAATTTTCATCAAGTACATAACTCAATCTCAAGTGCCCCAACCTCACAACGGGTTCCACAAATCAACAAGCATCAGTGCTCTTTGTAAAAATCCACGTCGAATTCGTGATCCGGATCTAGCACCCACCCCTGTTTCTGATCCATATCTTGGTCATCCTTCTTCCACTAGGCTCTCTCTAATAAAATATTGACCTGAACTAACTCTGGTCAGTCTATCTATTTGCTTCTCCGCTTCAAAAAGCTCATCTTTTGCCACCCCGGGCTGTCGTACACTCTTGACATGTAGTGATCCCGGAAGTGGATGATGTAGGAAGACATGCAAAAGAAAACATAGGTCACTGACCAGTGCGTAATCACACGCATATAACGCAAGCGCACATATCGTTCAAGTAGTAAAAAAAGTTCGATCCCACCACGAGGACTTAATACATAAGCTATTAATTTATGAAGTTAAATTTTACGAGTATCTAATGGATTGATTGTTTGATTGAATGGTGACTTTAAAATTAAAATAAGTAAATAAAAATTGCTTGAAAGTAGATTTAGGAAAAATTCAATTTTATACAATTTATCCAGGGTTGTGAATCCTTCCATATCATTTTTAAAGATGAAGTGGTTATCTTATGGTTGTGTAATATATCGGTTTATTAACTTGGAAGACGAAATTATGTAAAAGCCTCTTCCGATGGTCAGATACAAATACCCATTGTAACCCAATTAATCATATTCCTATGTCAATTAAGTTATCTGAATTCATTAAGATTAAGTTCCAATTATGGCTACCCCTGCCCGACAGGTATATTCTTATCCTGTAAGGAAATCTATTAAATAGTTATATATCCTCAAGGAAGATCATGGGCTATTAAGTCTAAGGTCTTAAACCTAAAATCCATTTTCCAAGTTCATTCTAAGTTTACCGAATCAATCTTATTAATGGCCAGTTAACAAGATGCATTAAGACTAAAGCTCAATAAATAAACCTTTATATTACCCAAATCATAATTTAACCCCTTATAAACCGGTGATATTGGACTTCATCACAACCCCAGATAAATGGCTTAGTTACGACACATATTTACGGGTAGTAAAAACTTAATAAAAGAAAAGACATAAAGTAAATTGCTGGAAATTAAATAGTGAAAGGTAAATGACAGAAAATGAATGCTGAAATTAAATACTGAAAATTAAATGCTGAAAGTAAATGCTGAAAGTAAATTGCTGAAAAGTAAATAAAGTGAAAGTACAATAAAAGAAAATGCTGAGGTAAAATGATCCACTTTTATTACTTCTATTTTAGATATCTCCTTAATATAATATATTAACTTTGCGTGATAATTACCAACCAGCCCTATAGGCGGTATCCTGATTAAGTCAAATTAATAATTAATTACCAACCAACCAACCAGATGGTATCCATGCTTAGTCAGGTTAAAACCAATTTATAATTAATTACCAACCGACCAATATGACGGTATCCTCGTTAAGTCAGGTTTTAACTAGTTTATATATTATAATTAAGGGAGATTAATCTAAATATTAGTCATAAAAGTTTTACCTTTTACCCCAGCAAAGGGGAGTTACCTCCTCATTACTGAAAAGTAAAAATTGAAAATTAAAGAAAGAAAAGTATTGTGCGTAAAAGTAAATTGCGGAAAGTAAAAACTGAAAAGTAAAGAAAAGAAAGTGCGAAAGCGGAAATTAATTACTGAAAGTTATAAATAAACAAACAAGATACAATCTTCTTAGTATTCTTAAGGAATTCCTTAGAAGAAAGTATGAATTTTACAAATGAAATGGCTTGGTATTTATAGGGAAAATTTTACATCCATCAAATCATCCACCAAATACATTATAATTGCTCCACTAATTGCTCCACTAATTACTCCACTAATTGCTCCACCAAATCTATTATTAAGTTCTATCATGTTTGGTGGGAGCTTGACTATTTTTATTATTTATTTATTTATTTATTTATTTTTCTTTGAAAAGGACTTTAATAATTACACATAACACACTTCTGGATGTTTCATCAATTTCGGTCATGAAATATTCAGAATGCGAAATTATTTTGTTTTTCAAATTTGTAGATCTTTCAGTCTTCCTTAATTTGGAACTTGAATCAGCTCAATCTGGTATCGGAGTAAAGAGTTATGCTCCAAATACGACAGTTCTGCAAAATTGGAATTTCCGAAACTGCACTTCGTTAGAACGCCCTTTCAAGTTTCCAATCTCCAAAATTAATATGTCAAGTTCAATTTTTGCCTTTATTTGACCCATATTTCATCCTAAATGATTTCATTAAGTCCCATATTATTTTATCTGTAAAATAAACTAAAACACATCAAAACGTTCATTAAACCCGAGAAACTAAACAAAATATTAAGTAAAAGGGGCGGTAAATATTTATATATTTTCTGCTCATCACACTCACAAACCTAATATTTTGCTAGTTCTCGAGCAAAACAAAAAAATAAAATACAGGAAACAATTAAAATTAAACTAAGCCACTTTCGTAGGGATCACGGTTGCATTTAGCGTATGCAACAAGCCTTTTAACCCTTAGGTGTCTCTAGTGGACGAGTTGTAGTCTCGTGAGGGCTTACAGCAACGATACCCACAAACGTTTTATAAAAGTAAAAAGATAATAAAACTAATGCACACAAAAGCAAAAAGACAAGAGAAAAGAGAATAAAGAAGTTAGTGACTAAACAGATAGAACTTCTAATCCAAGTCAATAATTGTTTTGTTTCTTTTTAAATTACCGAATAAGTAAATTCTCCGATTATTTTTACCATTCTTCATATACATAGCCAACAAAATATTAATCAACTCATTTTTGCCCAAAATAGTCATAAGTGCAGTTGAGAAGAAAGTAATATTGCTGTCCTAAAGTTTTATCAGAATTCACACATTTTTTAGCAATTGAATAATTTTTCTAATTTTTTTTTTAATTTTTTTCCTTGATTTTTGATTTATTTTATTTATATACAATATCTTCCATCCATGTAACGAGCTTTGGGTCAGTGACTCACAAAACAGTTGACTTTAGGGCACTAGGTGTTAAGACACCCCTACGGACTTAATTACTCAGATTTCCGATATAAATGTATTTATTATATATATATATTTTGCAACATCTTTGATCCATGTAGCGAGCTTTGGGTCAGTGACTCCCAAACCAGTTGGTTTTAGTGCACTAGGTGTTAAAACACCCTTACAGACTTAATAACTCGGATCTATGTCTTTTTTTTAATCCCATCGCTTTTTTAGGTGCTTCCTCAATTTAAACTAGAGCACTGAATATTACAAACTTTTCAATTACAGTTCATGTCTGTATGTTACCATGTATGCTGATAATACCTGTCAACTGAGCATATGAAGATTCATTTTAGTCAGTATTATGGAGAATTCACAATTTAAATAATTTAAAAGGAAATAAATAAAAATTAACTTGTTCCGAAATAGGTTGAGATACGTCTCAGGAAAGGAAATTCCTTACTCAGCTATCTCTTACCAATTTCACCTGATTAATCAAATAAAAACACAAAAATACAAAATATTTTGTTGGTTTTTGTAAAAATTTTCAATTTTTTTTAGTTTTTTTGAAAAATTTTGACTAAAAATAAAACAATAAAAACAAGATATAATTTAACTATTCTTCTCCCCCAAACCTAAATGAGACATTGTCCCCAATTTCTTAAACATGTGATTCAAAAGCTAAGATTTGGTCAATTAAATCCGGGGTGGTTCTGGCAGTAAAAAGTAGTTCTTTCAGAGGTTTTGTCACGAACCCATTTCTCCAGGCATCATCAATAAACACACAACAAAAATCATAAAATCCATCAACGTTAAATAATCCAAGCGGTTTCTGGTGTATGTTCAGGTTCGCCAAAGGTAGTACTGTAAAAATATCCTCCATTGTGCCCAAGCCACCTGGCAAAACAATAAAAGCATCAACACGATTAATCATTTCTACTAGTCGTTCAGACATACCTGGCACGATCAGTTCTTCTCCGTTTGATGGTCCTATCAGATTCACCTCCGCCAAAGGTTTTGGGATGATTCCCAAGACTTGACTGCCTCATTCCTGTACGGCTTTTGAAATGATCCCCATTAGTCCATGATTGCCACCGCCATATACTAAGTGCATTTTCCTTGCAGCTAAGACTCGACCCAATTTCTGTGCTACTGCTACGTATTCTGGTTTATCACCAACACTGGAACTGCAAAACACACAGATGTTTTCAACCCGTCTTCTTGAAGTAGCTTCCATATTTATCTGGATGCCTTCAAAGGTGCAGTGATGAGTTGAATTTATAGAACCTGAAAATGGTGAATAATTGTTAGGGATATGCTCTATACCCAACTTATGGATGGGCTATATGTACATGTATTTGTAATATTTTCATTAATTAATAAAATGACAATCTTTATTATACGTGTCTTACATAACTTATATGAATCATCAACACTGTAATAAAGCCCTTGGAGTAATAAGACGATGGCTTCCACGCCTTATGAGAATCATTACTCTTAAATATTCCTAGTCATAGTTTTGTGAATAATCTGGGCGTTCACAAAGCGGAGAGACTAGCATGATGATATGATCTGCCCTTAAGTGGGGTAGCCGATCTCATAGGCTACTAGCGGAGATCCGTCCGCTTGGTGTATCACATGGATGCATAAGTTGCTCATGTCCATCGAACTGACCGCCGAAAGTTTTCATATGGAGTGTTTATCCCATGTGTCTGTGAGAACTTTCATGTATCGATTATATGACTAGTCCTTAGACTTGAGGTCTTTACAATCGTATGTGTGGATCAAATAACTTTGACATTCTCCTTCCCCGATTCAAAAGATACGGTCATAAGGGTATGATTGGGTCATTTGTTGAAACACATGAAATTTGTAAAGATACAACAGAGAATCGTCACTCTCTCGGATAATATTTTCTAATAAGAGTAGTATTCCGGTTCGTGGGTTGATATGTGTGATCAATACTTGAGACTGTGGCCACAGAGGAAGAATCATGTGAGATTCTTGGGTTAGCACGATTCATGACACTATTAACATCATACCTTTGACCATATAGGTAGACATTTTCCGTATCCTAGGTCAATAGGTAGGGATACAGTGAGGCGATGGACCGTATCATATGTAAATCGCATACAGAATGGGTATATATATATCTTTCCTTCTCATTTGGGGGCCTTGGCATGTTGCTAGATGTCAACCTTGGTCATTGAAATCGAACGACTATCTGATCGGAGGATAATTTATGTTCGATTAAATTATCACGATTCATTTCATGTCCAACTTAAGGGGAACACAAAAGGTCACACACAACAAAGTCGAAATCAATGGTTAACAGTGCACAATATAAATATAACAACATATATGATTGATGTAGGAATTGTTCATAAATGGTTCAATGTGTTTAATTATTGAACAGATCATTTATGAGGTTCCATAGTGGCTTAGGGAAAAATTACTATTCACGTGAATAGTATTTTTTTTTTGTTATTTGTTTTGAATTCCAATTCGGCCCAAACTCTTATTAGGGTTTTATAATCTCATTAAACCAATAAATTAAGATCCAGTGGCTAAGATTAAATTAGCTTTTATCCCACATCAGATTCTTAATTAAATTTGTTGTCTTTGGAGCACTATATAAACCCAAAGAATTCTTCACAAATTTTTACACCAAAACCTTTCATATCTTGGGTTTAAGAGTAAGCCACTGATTTTGAGGATCCTTAAGTCTAATTGACTGGAGGAACCTCGAGTTAAAAGTTTTGAGGTATTTGCATAGGCTAGCACCAAGGGCAAAATACCCGTGCACTCAAGGCGTAGCCTTGCCGTTGAGTTTTGGCTTTGGTGTGTGCATCTTTGGAGGCCACACACTTGGGTGGCTCTTTGGAACATGGAAGAGCTTGCTGAGTTCGAGAAAATCTTGTAGATTGGTGGGAGGACTGGAGGAGTCTTCGGTTCAAGTAAGTCTTTTTCTTTCTTTATTTTAATTAGAGTTCTTATGATAGTTAGCATGTTTAGGTTTATGTTCTTTGCATGTTTTATGAGTTTTATGCTTAGAATATATATAGTAACATGCATAGGCTTATAGAATAATCAAAACAAATGGGTCTTGGGCAAAGGGAAAGCGGCATAATAATTTTAATTTTCCGCTGCGCACTCGCGACCGCTTCCCAACAGTAATAATAGCACAAGTATATTCCAAATGACGATTAGTAGCAAAACAGTAAATCATGAAAGGTCAAAAAATAGCATGGATCCTGTCGGAGAAAATAACAAAACAAATCACAATTATTAGGAAAAGACAAAGGGATATAATATTTACAATAATGTAACGGCTTGAATGACGTCTATGCGTCAGGGACAAGCTTCCCATCCAATTTTCTTATAAATTGGCAAACATGGTCTTTTTTAGTCAGATTCCCGAGACTTTACTGTTGTCTTTCTTTATGAAATTGTGTATATAACATGCGAATTTCATGATATACATATCCACTGGGATGCGTCTCAAGAGTCTTAGATATGTCATCCAAAGACTCCTTACTCAAGTCATCCTTAATGAATTTAATCTTATCTTCATGGTTATCAGACACCATTCCTAAAGAATGACAACGGGTATTACATGTCATGCGAGCACATTTATAGCAAACACCCATTCTTTTAGCTCTTCTCTTTTTAGCATAGGTGCTTCTACCTAAACCAGGCAGATGTGAAATAAAAGAGTCAGAAGACTCACCTGGATAGACATATACATGTTGGCCGGGGGTAGCCATAATTGGAACTTAAACTTAATGAATCCACGTAATTTGGTTTACATAGACATATGGTTCAATTGGGTTAAACTGGGTATTTGCATCTGACCATCGACAGAGGCTTTCGCATAATTCCGTGTTCCAGGTTAGTAAACCAATTTATTACACAAACATGAAATAACCACTTCATCTTTTAAAAGATATTAGAAAGATTCACAACCCTAGATAGTTTCTTAATATTGAATTTTCTTAAACCTACTTTCGTGTAATTTTATTTACTTGTTTTTAAATTCAAAATCATCACCATTTCAAATCAATCAATCAATCTGTTAGATACTAGTAATCATTTGACCTCATAAAATTAATAGATTATGTATTAAGTCCTCGTGGGATCGATACTTTTTATACTACTTGAATAATACGTGCGCTTATGTTATACGCGTGTGAAAGCACGGTCAAGTACCCAGTATGCCTTGTGATCAAGCTCCACTGGCAAATGGCACGCTTTCCCAAACACCATTCGATATGGGGATATATCGATGGGTGTCTTATAATTTGTCCGGTAAGCCCATAATAGATCATCCAGTTTTTCAGACCAGTCCTTCCTTGTTGATCCAACGGTTCTTTCCAAGATTCTTTTGATTTCCCTGTTTGAAACTTCAACTTGTCCAATTGACTGTGGATGGTAAGCAGTGGCAACTTTATGAGTAACTCCGTATTTGGATTGGAGTGCATCGAAGTATCTGTTGCAGAAATATGTGCCACCATCACTGATAATCGCCCGAGGTGTTCCGAAACGAGTGAAAATATTCTTTTTAAGGAATTTAATCACCACTTTTGAATCATTTGATGGAATGTAATTACTTCAACCCATTTGGAGACGTAGTCTACTGCAACTAGTATGTACAAGTTTCCGAATGATGGAACAAAGGGTCCCATAAAATCAATTCCCCATATATCAAATATTTCCACATCCAGAATGTTTTGCAAGTTCCTTCATTTCTCATTGAAATATTTCCCGTTCTCTGACACATGTCACATTGAAGAGCAAATAGATAAGCATATTTAAAAAGAGTAGGCCAAAACAAACCTGATTGAAGAACTTTGGCTGTAGTTTTGTTTCCGCTGAAGTGTCCACCGTATGGTGATGAATGACAATGTTGCAAGACACTATTGACTTCCTCCTGTGGAACACAACATCTCAGTAATTGATCATCACAACATTTAAACAGGTACGGCTCATCCTAGACATAGTGCTTGACTTTTTGGAAGAACTTCTTTCGTTGCTGATGAGTCCATTCTAACGACCATTTTCTCGATACGATGTAGTTTACATAATCAGCATACCAATTGACATCGTGTTGTTTCATGGCAAACAACTGTTCATCTGGAAAAGTTTCTTTGATTATCAGTTCATTGTCAGTTGTTTCTCCATTCTCAAGCCTCGATAAGTGATCTGCCACTTGGTTTTTTGTGCATTTCCTGTCTCGGATTTCCACGTCAAATTTTTGCAGTAGAAGCACCCAACGGATCAATCTAGGTTTGGCATCTTTCTTCGCGATCAGGTATTTGCTTGCTGAATGATCTGTGTAGACCACCACTTTGGGACCCAGCAGATAAGAGCAGAATTTATCAAAAACAAACACAACTTCAAGCAATTCATTTTCAGTGGTTGTGTAGTTGAGTTGTGCTTCATTCAGAGTTCTACTGGAGTAGTAAATGGTATGGAAAATTTTTGTTTTGTATTGTCCCAAAACTGCACCTACAGCAAAGTCACTAGCATCGCACATCACCTCAAATGGAAGGGTCCAGTCCGGTGCGACTATAATGGGGCAGAGACCAGTTTCTGTTTCAAGATCTCAAAATCTTCATGGAATTCTTTAGAGAAGTTGAAAGGCACATCTTTCTCCAGAAGATTGCACATAGGTTTAGCAATCTTTGAGAAGTCTTTGATAAATCTCCTGTAAAAGCCAGCATGTCTGAGAAAACTCTGAATCCCTTTGACAGATGTTGGTGGAGGTAGTTTTTCAATTATCTCGATCTTTTCTTTGTCTACCTCGATTCCCTTTTTTGAGATCCGATGTCCCAGCATAATGCATTCCTTCACCATGAAGTGGAATTTCTCCCAGTTGAGTACCGGGTTGGTAACTTCGCATCTTTGTAATACTCGTTCCATATTTTACAAGCAGTGTCGAAAGAATCTCCAAACACAGAAAAATCATCCATGAAGACCTCTATACTTTATTCCAGCATGTCTGAGAAGATGGACATCATGCAACGTTGAAATGTGGCAGGAGCATTACATAGTCCAAATGGCATTCTACGGAAAGCAAAAGTTATTTTCTCCTGATCTTCTGGGGTGATGGCAATCTGATTGTACCCTAAATATCCATCCAGAAAGTAATAGAATTCATATCCCGCCAGTCTGTCTAATATCTGGTCAATAAATGGAAGTAGAAAATGATCTTTCCTTGTTGCTTTGTTCAGCTTCCTTTAGTCCATGCATACCCTCCATCAAGTCACTATTCTGGTTGGAATCGGCTCGTTCTTTTCATTTGTGACTACAATTATTCCTCCTTTCTTTGGCATACACTGCATATGACTCACCCAAGTATTGTCAGGGATGGGGTAGATGATGCCAGCATCCAACCATTTGATAATTTCTTTCTTCACGACCTCCTTAATGATTGGATTTAGTCTCTGTTGATGCTCCACTGTGGGTTTGTACTCATCATTCATTAGAATCTTGTGCATATAAAATGATGGACTAATCCCTCGAATGTCTGTTATAGTCCAGCTAATGGATTTTTTGTGTTCTCGTAACACTCTCAGCAACTTATCTTCCTGCTCCAATGTTAGCGTCGAAGAAATGATCACATGTAATTCAGATGAATTTCCTAAGAATGCATACCTGAGATGGTTCAGAAGTAGCTTTAGCTCCAGCTACGGTGGTTCGTCAATTGAGGGCTTGATTCGCTCCTTTTTTGGTAGTTCCAGACTTTCCCCCTTGTGGTGTCGATTTGAAGCGAAAAGATTTGTCAAGATAGTTGATACATTCTCGAATTTCATCATCTAGCTCACTGTCAGTCATGTTGGTGATGCAAACTTCACGTTTATTCGTGAAAAGTTGCATTACATCAGTATCCTGGATGATATTATCCACAACATCAATTCTGAAACATTCTTCCTCATTATCATCACTCGGGAATTTCATGGTTTTGAAAACATTGAAGGTAACTTCTTGGTCCTGCTCTTTCATGGTTAGTTCTCCTTTTTGTACATCAATAACAGTTCGACCTGTAGCCAAAAACGGTCTCCCAAGGATGATAGGTACATCTTTGTCTTCCTCCATGTCACATCTTTGTCTTCCTCCATGTCAAGGATAATGAAATCTGCTGGGAGAATGAGTTTGTCGACTTTGACCAGCACATCTTCAACTACACCTCTTGGAAATGCGAGCGTTCTATTAACAAGTTGCAAAGAGACTGAGGTTGGCATTGCTTCTCCAATCAGCAGTTTCCTGTAAATAGAAAAAATGCATCAAATTAACACTAGCACCTAAATCACATAAAGCTTTACCGATGTAATGTTCTCCAATGGTGCATGAGACTCTGAAACTGCCAGGATCTTTCAAATTTGGGGGAAGTTTCCTCTGAATGATGGTGTTGCATTCTTCTGTCAATGCTACTGTCTCATAATATCCCAATCTCCATTTTCGTGAAAGAATGTCTTTCATGAATTTGACATAGCTGGGCATTTCTTCCAACGCTTCTGCAAATGGAATGTTGATATGTTGCTTTTTAAAGACCTCCAAGAATCGAGCAAACTGCTTGTCTAGTTTGTTTTTTTGGAGACGCTGTGGAAAAGGTAGAGGTAAAGTGATTCTTTCTTGATTTTTTTCCTTTGCTACTTTTTCCTCCATTTATGGAACTGCTTCTTTTGGAACTTCTTCAATGGATGCTCTGATTCCAACATCTTTATTGATTTCAGTATCGCTTTTCAAGGTAATGGCTTGACATTGCTCCTTCCCTCGGTTCCTTGGATTTTGTTTTGTGTTGCTAGGAAGGTTACCTGGCGGTCTGTAACTCTGATCATTGGCCAGTTGTCCCATTTGATTCTCCAGTGCTTTAATAGAAGCTGAATGAATTTGATTCAATGCTACTTGATTTTGAACCATAGCTGCTAAAACATCGTATTTTGCTTCTTGCTTTTTCAACTGGGCATCACTTCTGTTATTCCTGGTTCTTTTTCATACTCCTGGCCATTTTTTTGCTGTTGGAATCCATGTGGTGGATTGTTCTTTTGCCCTGAATTGTTGCTCCATACGAAATTGGGATGATTCTTCCACCCTGGATTGTAGGTATTGGAATATGGATTGTTCCCCCGTCTATTGAAATTGTTGACATAATTCACCGTCTCTTCATGTTGGTTTGTCTCCGGTGCTCCTCCATATGGTGAACTTGTGGATCCAGCATTACCTTGCATGCTAAGAGTTTCCATGAATTTGTATATCTGATCCAACTTAGCATTCAATGTTGTGTTAGCTCCAACTTCATAAATTCATGTAATTCTTTGGATCATGCTCATTTTTGTTGGCCACAATGAATTGTTATTGGCCATTTCTTCAATTAAGTCTCAGGCTTGATCTTCTCCTTTTACCATTAAAGCTCCTCTATCAATTGTAGTTCTCATAATTCCAGAAAGTCCATTATAGAAAGTTTGGACTTGTAGCCACTTTGCAATCTCATGGTGAAGACATTTTCTAAGCAAATCCTTGTATCTTTCCCAAGCTTCGCAGAGGGATTCTGAGTCATGTTGCACAAAGGATGTGATGTCATTCCTCAGCTTTGTCATTATAGCTGGTGGAAAGTATTTTGCAAGGAATTTTATGGCTAGAGTGTTCCAAGTTGTGATGGAACCTGCTGGTAGTGAATGTAGCCAAGCCTTATCTCTATCTTTCAAGGAATATGAAAAATCATGTAGTCTCACTACTTCTTCAGCTGCTCGGTTGTAGTTGAAAGTACCGCAAACTTTCAAGAAGTTGCTGATGTGGGCGTTGGGATCCTCAGTTGCATTCCCCCCAAACTGAACTGACTATTGTATCATTTGGATGCATGTTTTGATGTCACACGCATTTGCTGGTAAGGGAGGAAATACAATACAGGAAATGAAGCCATCAACCACCGGAATGGTTCTGTCTCGAATGGGAATTGGTGGTGCAACTTCTAAAGGTTCAGGTTTCATGTTGATCAGTGCTTCTTGGCCTTCTCGCCTTTCCCTTCTCAATTTTCCGATGGTTCTTTCAATTTCTGGATCAAGCGGTCGGATTTCAAAGCTTCTGGTTCTTCTCATGTAGTGACTGAGAACCTGAAACAAAAGAAAACAAAAACAATAAGTAAAAATAAATTAGACATAAGTAAATGTATCTAACCCCAAAACTAATAGTGAAAGATAAATAAGTCCCCGACAACGGCGCCAAAAACTTGACCGGCGTAATCACACGCGTATAACGCAAGCGCATGTATCGTTCAAGTAGTATAAAAAGTATTGATCCCACAAGGACTTAATACCTAAGCTATTAATTTATGAAGCCAAATTTTTACAAGTATCTAATGAATTGGTTGTTTGTTTGGATGGTGACTTTAAATTTAAAACAAGTATAGACAGTGCGAAAATAGATTAAAGAAAATTCAATATTATTAATCTATCCAGGGTGGTGAATCTTTCCAATATCTTTTAAAGATGAAGTGGTTATCTTACGTTTGTGTAATATATTGGTTTATTAATCTGAAACACGAAATTATGTAAAAGCCTCTTCCGATGGTCAGATACAAATACCCAGTATAACCTAATTAATCATATTCCTATGTCAACCAAGTTACATGAATTCATTAAGATTAAGTTCCAATTATGACTACCCCCGCCCGACAGGTATATTCATATCCTGTAAGGAAATCTATTAAAGAGTTATTTATCCTCAAGGAAGATCGTGGGTTATTGAGTCTAAGGTCTTAAACCTAAAATCCATTTTCCAAGTTCATTTTAAGTTTACCAGATCAATCTTATTAATGGCCAGTTAACAAGAAGCATTAATACTAAGACTCAATAAATAAACCTTTATATTACCCCCAAACTGTAAATTAACCCCTTATTAACCGGTGATATTGGAATTCATCACAACCTCAGATAATAGACTTAGTTACGACACATATCTAAGGCTAATTAGAGCTTAAATAAAATAAAAGACATAAAGTAAATGCTGCAAATTAAATAAAGTAAATGTTGGAAGTAAATGTTGGAAATTAAAAATGTAAAAGTACAATAAAGGAAAATATTGGGGGTTAGAGGATCCACTTTTATTACTTCTATTTTAGATATCTCTCTTATTATAATATATTAACTTTGCATGATAGTACTAACCGACCATATAGGCGGTATCCTGATTAAGTCAAATTTAAAATTAATTCCAACCGACCATACAGGCGTATCCAGTTCAATCAGGTTAAAACCAATTTCATTAAGTCCAGCCGACCATAAAGGCCGTATCCGCATTAAGTGAGGTTTTAAATAGTTTATATATTATAATTAAGGGAGATTAATCTAAATATTAGTAATAAAAGTTTAACCTTTCACCCCAACAGAGGGGAGTTACCTCCTCATTGCTGTAAAGTAAAAACTGAAAAGTAAAGAAAAGAAAGTATTATTTCCAAAAAGGAAATATAATTAAATGCAGAAAGTAAAGACTGAAAAGTAAATAAAAGAAAGTGCTAATGCGAAAATTAAATACTGAAAGCTGTAAATAAACAAACAATATACAATCTTCTTAGTATTCTTAAGGAATTCCTTAGAAGAAAGTATGAATTACAAATGAAATTTCTGCCTCTATTTATAGAAAATTTTTGGCTTCATGCGTCTTGACGCGCGTAACTTTGCGCATCCTGACGCGCCGTTGATCTTGGACGCATGGCAATTGGCTTCTAGGATGGTGACACGTGGCATCAATTGAATGATTAACTCAATTATTTTCTTGGCTTCGCAACGCGTAATAGTGTGAACGTCGCGATGCTGACATCAGCATGACGTAAGCAATGACATTTTTGAATGATGAGTGTCGACAGCATGTGATGGTGACATCTGACAAGGCGTACGTTAGCAGATTTCTTGTGATGTTGACACGTGGCATGCGCACATTACAAGTGCGCATTTTAGCAAACTTCTCTGATTGTGACAAGTCTCCGGTGCATGTTAGCAGTCTCCGACGCACGTTAGCATAAAGCGTATTTTAGCAAAACGACACATTTTAGCAGGAAATTTACATTTTTACCCATTTTGTCTGTTTTCCACTATTTGGCCCTGAATTGCCTCCAGAGAGTCCTGTTATTTTATTTTTCTACAAAATAATAAAAAAATACATCAAAATATTCACAAAACTCAAGAAATTATGCAAAATATTAAGTTAAAAGAGTGGGAAATAGTGATCTATTTACCACTCATCATTCATCAATTCCCTAGATTAAAAATAAAATGCTGGGGTTAGGGGATCCACGTTTAATATTTCAAATCTAGAAATCTCCCTTATTATAATATATAAATTTACATTATATTACCAACCAACCAACCATATATGCGGTATCCTGATTAAGTCATATTTTAATTAATTCTAACCGACCATAAATGCGGTATCCAATTAAGTCAGGTTAAAATTAATTTAACTAAGTCCAACCGACCATAAAGACGGTATCCAATTAAGTCAAGTTTTAAGATAATTTATATTATAATTAAGGGAGATTAATCTAAATTATCCATATTAAAAGTTTCACTCTTCCCCCAGCAGAAATTAACTACAAAACATAAAATAAAAATAAAATAAATAAACTATTATTAGTTTATTACTACTAGAAATAAAAATATATTACAAAACTACTAAAAAAACTAAACAAACAAGATACAGTCCTTAATCTCTTATTAGGAACCTAAGGAAAGTATGAAAATTCTAAATGAAATCGAAATCAATTTATAGCAAAATTCTGCCTTGCGCGTCGCGACGCGCGCTACAGTAGATGGCGGCTGTCGGCAACAGAATTATTGCTTCCGCATCGCGACACAAAAGGCTTACGCGTCACGACGGGTGCTACAGTGATGACGCAATGATGACACAAGTGATGATGCGTGTTGGCGGCTGCATTATTACTTCCGCGTCGCGACGTATAGGTCTTTCGCGTCGCGATGCATGAACAGTAAATTTCACGAGTTGATTCCATCAAGTCCCGAAACTTTATTTATCTACAAAATATACAAAAACACATCAAAACATTCATCAAACTCGAGAAACTAACCAAAATATTAAGTCAAAGGGGCGGTAAATATTGATATATTTTCCGCTCATCAGATGTCTCCTTATAGACTTGTATTTGGAAAGGCGTTTCATTTACCAATTGAGTTAGAACATAAATCTTATTGGGCTATGAAAGCTTTTAACTTTGATTTGAGTACTGCAGGCACACAGCGAAAGCTTCGATTTGGTAGGTGGCTTGGACCGTGAAACGAAGTGACAAACCGGGATAAAAAAACCACGCGTGTCTCTCTCTCATTTTCACCGTTCGTCAGCATCCTAGGGCTGCGCTGGCCACCACCCGTATAATTGCCGTTAGGTCCCTGCCATGGGACTTTCATGAAAATTCATATTTGTAAGTCCTTCTGATGCAAATTTCAAAAAGTGTTCAACATGAAAATTATTCGTCTAAAAAAAACGAGTCTGATGGTACAAGAATCAGCTAACTCAGAGTTCGTTTGCTAGATTTATAACGTAAATAAGAAATATTTACTCATATAATGATATAAATAGAAATCGCGTAATCAGTCATTGAAACCACGTGTTTTCCAATGCGATAAAGATTCACTTTAAAATATTCCGACCTATTTTTCAACACATAATCTCTTATTTTCGTACACCATCCAGTTTCAAAATATAAACTTCAATTCGAAAACCTTCCAAAATAGTTCCGAAAAATATTCAGGATATTACAATTGGCTAAATAATCTGTGTAAATATAAAAATATCCTGAACTAGAAAGTTGCTCAAGTACGTCATGAAGATTAAATATCGCACAAAAAGTAACACCACTATTAATATATAACTAGACCCGGCCACGGTTCCGGTAAAAAATAGAAACCGAATCGGAACCAAATTGGATATAACCGTAAGGTTACGGTTCCATTCGATTCTAGTTCCAAAATCAAAATCGAACCAAAAGCCATTTTGGTTCGATAACAAGTATCAAGGAATACAACCAGCTTTTAGCTTTATCTGTAAGGGCAAAAGTGAAGAACTTAAGTCTAATTGCGTCTGTAGTCCCAATTCGGTCATGAAAAATTGCTACAACCTCTTCAAACTCTCTAATATGCACATAAGGGTTCTTATTCTCCAAACCATGAAAGGTTTAACCATGAAAGGTTTGGAGAAACTGTATCATTCCAGGCTTAAAGTCTATATGTGGTGCATTATGGGGAAATATTATACATGATGGTGTAGTTGTACGAGTGGGATGGAGGTACTCTTGAAGAGTCCTAATAGGTTGCTCCTCGTGATCACTCATATTATGTATGCTAGGTCTAGGTGGTGTAGCAAAACGGTTTTCAAATAGGCTTTCTAAATCTAAGTCCTCCTCTCTAATTCTAGCAAATCTACCAAAATGATCCCTAGGTCTAGGCATGCACTCAAACACAAATAAAACAAGGAAAAAAAATAAAATAAAAACAAATCAAAATTTATACAAAAATTAAAACTGAAATAATATAAATAATTAAAAAGTAAAAATGGAACGAAGTTACCATTTTTCTAGTGACTAAGCAAACCTGCTCGTTTTGATTGTAAACCGTCTCCCCGGCAACGGTGCCAAAATTTGATTACACTCAAAAAGTACTTGCGGTTATCGTAGTATAGATGGGGTGTCGATTCTTCAGAGAGATGGTTACGAAGGAACTGAATCACTTAATACGAACGTTAATAATAACTAAATTAAAGAACAAGATTTAATTGAAAAACTAAAGTAACAATTATGAAAAATGTTTGAGGATTATCAATAAAAGAAAGACAGCAACACATCATGAATCCTTCTTGTATCGTGTTCCTATATTCAATAGTTGATTCCTTTTATTACTCAATTGAGGGTTTCACTTCCCAAACCAACAATTGGAAAATATTTCAGTTTAAAACATATTAAATTCTAAGGTAATTGATAAATTACTTTCTCTATATTGACAGCACACTATGTTATCATTATGACCTATCTAACGTCGACAATATACCTAAAGGAAATACTGCAGCAGAAGATTAACTCATAAAATAATAATACCAGTTACAACTGGATTCTCCAATTACACATAGAAAAAGCAAGACTATTCTTATATGAAAATTAGTAAAACATAATTTCTGGATTAATTATAAATCAAAAGATGATAGAGAACAATAAAATATCAATTGTATTAAATATTAAAGATCTTTCAGTAATCAAAAACATAAATATAAGAATTTAAATACAAGAATTAATCACTACTTCTACCTATGAGATTAGTTAAGAAAGAAACATAGCATGCAACAAATGAAGAAACATGTTCAGCTTAGTGTAGGACTTTTGAGTTTACCACTTCCCAATATTTAGAACTCTTTTTTGTGTCTTGTCTTCCTCCCCTAGGGTTTTGGACGAGCTTATATATTTATAGAAAAATTCCTAGAGTCCTTATGCTTGTAAAATATGACCTAATTATGATTTTGAAAATTACCACGGCGTCGCGACGCCTTACTCTCAGGAAATTGTGTCTTCAACAACATGGGGCGTCGTAACGCCAGGAGATGAGTTTCGCTACGCCAGGCCAATTTCCAGGATAATGATTTTTGTATTTTTCGCATTTCCCACATGCTTTCGATGTGTCAGTAAGCTTTCAATTCCTACAATAATAAAAGAAAATCACAAAATTAGCTTAGATACTGCAATAAAAAATATACAACAAAATATAAGATATATGGCTAAATAATTAGCAATAAACATGAATAAGTGATGTTCAAAGTACACTTTTGTGTTTTCATCAACGGTGACGGATTTTCCGTTCTGTGCACGGTTGTACGAGAAACGAGAGGAGAAACTTCAATGAATAGTGACCCACGAGTGAACAGTAGCTCTAATTGGAATTTTATCGATTCCAGCACATTCATGGGATTGTTTGGAGTCCGTATATGCCCTCGAAATCTCGGTAAGACCTCCCAGTGAAAACTTGTCAATTTCAAGTTTTCCGTTAAATGTTCATATGTATCCAGTAGCTTCGTAGAGTAGCGTAATGGTATGAATTGAATTCTTTGAGCATGAGTATATTGAATATGTGTATTTGGTAGAATCCGAGTGAAAACGAAATGATTTGGATCAATCCGATAAATTATGTAATTTTTCGGTAAAAGTGGGTTTTTGCATATAATGGTGTGTTTTGATTGTAATGATAGTTATGAGTTATAAATGATATTATGAAAAAATTTGGATAAATCCGGGAAGGTTTGGAGGGTTCAAGACCCTTCCGTAGCATTTGCTGAAATTTTTTCGGAAGATTTTCCAAAAAACCATCAACCGAGGATTTAAGTTCACTAGTGGCTCGAATTAGTTTGTAATGATGTTTTAATATTATTGGAATTGAAAATATTAAAATTGGATTTGATTTGGTTGTCCCGAAAAGATTCGGAATTTTATCATAGTTAAGTCGAGAATACTGTAAGTAGCGATTCTAACGGTATTTCACCATTGATTTTGACAGATTTAACTAAGACCTGGAGTGCTTGCAAATCCAGGTAAGTAACTCATGCGATGAATACTTGATTTTTTATTTTGTTTTGTTTTAAATATGTACATATATAGAGATGACTAAAGTGTGTAGGATAAGACGAGGATAGATTAGAGATGCTCTTGAGAACACAGTTCAAGATTGTGTACAGTTAAGTTAATCGTCCACCATAGGTATGGATTTTGGTTATTGGTATGATATGAAATGAAATATTCTATGAGCTTAATGTCTATATGCATGTGTTCAGGAATGTAATTGTATGAACCTATATTGAATATGTATATGTGTAACCAAATGTATGAGTATAAATATATGGAATTGCATATATTGATAGAGTTGATGCTTGGAGTGCCAATCCGAATTGTACATTTTATTATTTATTAATAAAATAACTACATTTTTCATTTCATACCCTATTAATGGTATTGTCATTACGCGTATTAAATTGATGTATCGTTATGCTAAGAATGACATCGACCTTAGAATAGTTTTGACACTAGGTGTAAACTATTCTTAAAGTAAATATTCTCAGTCGTTGGTTTTGGAATACGGTTGAAATCCTATAACCTAAAAGACTAGCACATGTCGTATATTTGAATTGGAGTTCCAATGGTTTAACGCGATGTACCATGAGTTTTGGAAACTCGTATAGACATGTGAGTATTCGTTGGAGCGAATATTGAATGACTCATTGGTGATTCCTAATAGTTGGAAGTACACACCATCGTCAATAGGAATCTCCTCGAGTCGAGTAGCATATGTAATCCTTTGACTATAGGATATCATTGATTTTGTGTGAGATTCTCCACACTTAGATGCCATGTATGTCAGAAACCTTTCATGGTCTGGCCTCTAGATGTTCGTTGGGGTGGACCGATGCACACAGTAATCAAGTGCGAAGCAAGATAGGATCGGTCAGCCCGTATGTGTACCATAAGGGGTTTAGGTATCCATGTTAGTAAAGTCATGATTCTTAAATCTTTGGCCAAAGTCGATCACCTAGGGTGGATCGCATCAGTTATGAAGAATCGTGGACATGTCGACATGAGATGTGCGTCTTGGAAACTTGACGGTATATTCTATATTCCTAAGCACAACTCGGATAGCCTACGACGGAAGGATTTTTAAACATATGTGATGACCTCGACTTGTATAGTTCAGAAAGGTCGTTCGGTTCTTCGCGAATTCGGAGGTGGCCGAATTGAGTACATATTAGCCAGACTTATATGACGAACGTGTCTGAACTTAGAGAGTCCCAATATGAAGTGTACTCGTTGAGCACTTGGGTAGCTGATTATTTTTTATAAAATATAATATTCGATATTATAATTATCAACTAAGATAATCATGTGTTATTGGATAACATTGATTATTTACTTTGACCTAATTGGATTAATTGGATTAATTCAATAATTACACAAAGGCTTAATTGTAAAATCATAATTATCTCTACCATTTGAGGATATTATGGTAATTGTAAGTATGTAATAATAGGTGGTTTTGGCTTGATTTAATTGGATTAAATCAAGGTGGCAAACATTTAACTAATTCATTTCCTAATCTTTGGCTTGATTTAATTGTATTAAATTAAAGTGGGAGACAATGGAGATTAGTCACACCTAATTATACATATTTGGACAAATTAGATTAAGCCCACTTAAAAGTTGATTACAACTTTTATTAATTAAAAATTACCTAAGTTTTGCTATAAATAGCAAGCTTTATGAATGTTTTAATGAAAAGTTCAAATACAAGCATAAGCAAATTCTTGAGAGATTAGCCTAAGTTAGAGAAGTGTTTAGTGAATCTTGTGAGGTCTCTACAACATTTCATCTAGGAGAAATCAAGATTGGATCTTGAAGTGAAGCTTGGAAGCATTGGAAACAAGATTGATCTTGAAGTCAAGTTTGCACACCTTGGAGGTTCTTCAACAATTTCAACAAGGAGAAGTAGATTGGATCTTGCATCAAGCTTACTATGTAATGTTTGATCTTCTCCAAAGCTATGTTTATTTGTGTATTAGATGCATGATCACATAGCTTAATGTTGAATAAGGCTAATCAATTATGTTAGGATACTTTAGAAGTATAAACACAACATGCTTGTAATTAGGTCAAAGATGTTCACGTTTGACATGGAACAATTAATTAGAGTTTGGAACTCTAGATTAAAGTTTAGAGTTATGGTTACCATTCTAGATTCACTTGACCACCTTTAGGTGGACTAGAATTGTTCACGGGACATTTCGTAATTGGGATTCTAAAATGGTTTGTGTAATGGATTCAAAATTTACGCTAATGCGTATTTAGAATAAATTTATGTTTTTGGAAAAATATTTGATATTTTGAAAAATTAGATTTTTATTCTATAACATGTGTTTATGTTGGTTTTGAAATTAAAAATTATTTTTTGGTGTTTTTAAGTGTGTAGGGAAGACCGGAAGAAATTAGGGTAATAGACCCTAATTGCATCAGCTCACTGGAAAGTGTGTTCCAGTGAGCTGAGCAAAAGAAACAAAAAAAAAATTAAGACCTGATTGCTACAGTGCCGCGCGCACTGTAGCGTACACATTGCGCGCGTGCACCGTAGCACGAGCGTACTCACGTACGGGCATAGTAATTTTGTTTTTATTCGTTTTGGAGTTTTCGGACTCTGATTCAATCCCGGTTGTTTCCTATACACTCATAATGGAATATAGTATTTCATCAAATGATTTAAAATTACACCCATACTTGATATCCATGGGTTAGACCCATTTCTGCTGCCCGGGGCACCGATCCGACCCTAGGGGTTCCACAACTGCCCCAACATATATATGTGATGATAAGATATGTATAACTTGAGTTTATAAGTTCTATAAGTGGAAGAAGTTATGGTTTTTGATTTTGTATAAGCATGTGTATGTGTACTGTATTTGGATAAGTTCGTTATTAACCGATATATGTGATTTGTCTGTGTGGTGTTTATGTGATTAAGTGTGATGAGAAATTAATATAAGCTAAGCTTTTCCTGGATGGTTAAGATATATGAGGGAAATGATGCGTTTTATGAAAAGATATGTCTTAACTAGTAAGTTTCTATGCCATGAATCTTTCCTGATAAGAATTTTGGAAACCAAATATGTTAGATCGATAAGAAAAAGACATGATGATTATTATATGGTATAGTACTCGAATTCGAAGAGAGATGTATGTTCATATGTTTGAGATATATGTATGTATATGAGAATTTGAATTATGACTTGGAATATATGCCATGTATGTGATTGCGTATGTGAAATCGTACTATTAGTTGTGTTATGTGATATGTGTGCATGTGTGTATAGGTTAATTGGTTGATAGTTTTGTGGTGTAGTAGTCGATCTGGTTAGGAATTCGTTCAAACGACATTCATTTCATATCTATTCTAAAATAGGTAATGAGTCACGTATGAGCATTGTATGTGTAACCCAGCTGTATGTATGTATGGTTTGATGATGTGTTCTTTGATGTATTGATTGTTATATGTGCTTCGTTATCGGTTACACGATGATTGTATATATATTTAAGTGTTTCTGTGTGTGTGGTAGAATCTGTGATATTTGTGGACTGTGTATGTTATTTTAGAATGAATGAATGATTTGAAAACCAATATGAATATAAGATGTTATAAAGTGGGTTTACTAAGTTGTATTGGTATGTACGTATATGTGTAAAAATTCATAAATTATATTTGTATGTATATAAGAGATGTGTGCTACGGTATGTGTGAATGCATATGAATCACGAATGTTAAGCTATTGTAAGGTTATCGTGATTAAAGAAAGTTAAATAAAGTTTGTTTTAGAATTGAAGTAAGTTTTTTTGGTATTGAAGATAGTTTGTAACCGAATAGAAGAAAGTTTGTTTGATTTACCGAATTAATGATATTTCAAAGATGTTTACTCGTGATAAAATATAAATATGTTATTTCATGCTTCATGTGATTGAAATGGTTTCGATGTTATATGACATACTCTGTGATATTCGAATATATGCTTTGTGTTCTTTGAATGTCTGGCCATTAGATTGACAACATGTAAATATGTAAATATGAGGATTTGACATGCATAAAGAATAAAGAATAATAAAAATTTGATAACTCGAAACTCGTAAAAATGTGGTTATTCTGAAAAGTTTATGATATGGTTGACTTGTATGTTATGTTTGTAGTACTAGCAATGTTACTTACTGGGTTTTATAACTCACACCAAACCAAATTGCTAGTTTTTTAGGTTGGCTTCCAGATTGGTTAACCACGATAGTTTTGGAAGTCATGCTCGAAACGCGGATCACCCAAGTGGCAGTCACCCTCGCATGCGTCCTGGGAAAAGTTTTAGAGATTTAGGATTTGTGATTAGTATGTTATTTGTCGTGTTGAGCGCGTTGTTATGTATTTATTAAGTAAAAGTATTGATTGCTTATGATGTTGTGGGAACAGAGTCCTTGAGTGTTAATTGATGTTGTGGACACAGAGCTATTTAAGTGTTGTTTTGAGTTTGATGTGTTTTGTGTGGACCTGAGGTCCTTTTATATATTTGATGCCTATTGTAGGTTCCGTTTGATGCTGGACTGTGATCCAGGTTGTCCAATTTTAGGATATATCATGTCCGATTTTCTGTAAATTTAGATGCTTATAAAGATAGGTTAGTCTCATCTCTTGCCGATAGCACCTTGCCTCTGACGGGGTGTTACACCATAACACTAAATTTTTTCCCTAAAAAAACCTTATATACTCCATAGCCTTTTACCTAGATATTAGATTATATCTATTGACTGGTGATTTTCGTTCCAAGGGCAAGTTTGGAATACCGCTCCCAAAATAATCCTCCTCCAACTGTGAACTTGTTTGGTTATGGGGGCCAAAAGTAAATTTAGCAGAAGATTAGAACAAACATAAAATCAACAAAGGATTTACGTGGTTTGGTGGAATGGATCTAACCTACGTCCACGGGAACAAAGTAGAATAATGATTTTATAACTGAATCGAGCTCGGCCGACCTCTTCTCAAGGGTGGTCGCGTTATACCGAGCTGGTTTGCTTTGTCTTGTCTTACAAGTACTCTCAAATGAATTTTTTGCTAACTCCTACAAATGTGTTTCCCCTCTCTTTATATACTAAGAAAAAATAACAATGTTCCCATATCTTTATGACGTCAGCCACGTGGATTTCCTGCTGTTTATGGGCTTTCTGCCCCAATTGCCCCGCTGAAAATAAGTATGCCATCTGAATTTTCATTAAACCACCTTTCTTGGGAATACTCCACACTCAACCTTTAATAAGATAGCCTGTAAAGATTCTTTCACGCAGTGGCATGTGCCAAGGGGAAATGCCCAAACTTTCCTGGTTACACGTCGGGTTGCATGAGGACGGCAAACTCTTATGTGGAGCTAATCCAACTGCATCCGACCTGATCCGTAATACTCGAGCTCATTCTTCTGATCAGGGAGATAAGATAGGACTGGCCCGAGCTACCAGACTACAGTGGTCGGCGTCAGTTCTTATATCTTCAGTCTCTGATATCTGCACTATGTTATCTCATCGGGTCGGTCAAGTCCCGGAGACCAAATCTGACTATTATGTCTGGTCAAGGAATTTATCAACGGCGCCTGAGGCTGGAAGCAAATACCCATTTTACCCTTCTGGTAGCCGTCCATTGAAAACCGTAAACCATCATTACCATAATAAATTCCCATCAAATCATATCTAGAGTTTAATCTGGCCGTGACATTTGTCAAGCATCCGTGATTCTCTCGCCAAAACCAAAACAATCGACCGCCTAGGGCCAGCCGAAAGGTTTCTAATCTCAGTCGTTCATTAGATTTTGAGCAGATGGGATTTAATAGTGACACATGGAGCATTTCCGAGCCCTATCTCTTTGATCTAACGGCCAGGGATGTCCCAAGATGCCTTCAAAAAGGGCAATCACCACACCTTTGCCTCTTTTACGAAAACTAGTTCTTCCAAAGTGTGAAAAATTTCTTCCCCGCTCTCTACGATCAACAAACTTCAAGACCGGCCAGACTAGCTCTCCATTCAACTTCTCGAATGAAGTTAGTCTTTTGCCCGACCTCCTTTTATCCAATTTCTGAAACTTTTCATGCTTATCTGCTGCCCATGAATGTTCATGTATATGTTCTTTCCTATTCTTCATGCTTTTTATCATGTTTTTGTGTTCGTATCTCTACTCTGTGTTGTGAATGTGTTGTGGAAGTGTGTGGTTTGGTTCGCGGGTTGGTTAGATGGTGTAGGATGTATATGTTTTAGTCTGAATGATGGGTTGTGGGTTAGAATGTTTGATTTTCGGGTTTTGTGGGTTTGCCATTTAGTGTATATTTGGTTTGATGCGCTTAGGAAAAGACTTACTATTTTTTTGCCATTGCTAGGACGTTCATAGACTTTAGGTTCAGGTCCACGGTTGCTAGAATAGCCTTAGAGTACATGATGCCTCCATACTGATCACTAACCGCCCTCCTCGGACCCTTCCATGTTATTAATGTCAGGCGCTGAATCTTCCTCAGATCGACCCTCAATCATTCGGCCTTTTTCTGTGGAAGAGGTTCCATCGAGCTCAGGGACAGCCAACTTAGAAGAATTAGATACCACACCAACTCCATCTCAGGAAGAGAACAACACATATCGCCACCGAATTCCCCGTCCAAATCCCGAATCAGATGAGCTAGACTGGTCTACCCTAAACATGGACCGCCCTTCAACCATCTCAGAAGATGCGTTGAGCTTACTCCACCATCAGTATGAGGTCCCCATAGACATAGCATTATAGGTACCGTATATTGACGAGTTCGCAAGCCGGCCTAAGTTCGGCTCCGTGGCCCGCCTCACATCCTTCTTCGAATGCGACCTGCGTCTACCTATCCAGTCCTACTTTATGAGGATGATTGACTCGATGGAAGTTGCTCCCTGCCAGCTGAATCTGAACAGTTGGAGGATACTGGCCGGCCTCCATGTGATATGGCAACGAACGAGCCTAGGAGAGCCGACCTTTGAAGAGCTGTAAAGAGTGTACAAACTGAAGGCCAACCCAAAAAACAAACCACAGTTGGTATTACCTCTCCTCTTACGCCGACGTACCCACTCTCATCACCGAGCTCCCCCAAACAAACAAGAACTTCAAAAATCATTTGTTCTGGTCTACAGGCGACTGGGGTTATTCTTGGTAAACAGCTTCCGAAGAGATAGATATCCCAGACGTCTTCACGGAATGAGGTGAGGACCTGAT
Organism: Zanthoxylum bungeanum; assembly: GCA_019454045.1. Classification (NCBI taxonomy): domain Eukaryota; kingdom Viridiplantae; phylum Streptophyta; class Magnoliopsida; order Sapindales; family Rutaceae; genus Zanthoxylum; species Zanthoxylum bungeanum. Next base: position 48,152 of record SKCR01008985.1, on the reverse strand, counting down.
CCCTTAGTTCTTTGCAAATTTCATGAAAATTTACTAACTTCCCAAACCTTTTCAGCCTGTTAGAGAGATCCTCCCAAAGTCAGTCATGAGGTCCGGGTCAGGATCAAGAAAGCCCAGAGTTTTTCCGGTTTCTAGAAGGACATCATCAACGATTTCGCCTTTGTGTAATCGGGCCTCATCCGGAGCACACTCCCACAGGCTCTATGGTGATTAGGTAGTTGTTATCTGACATACTAACAAATATTTAGCTTGATTGAGGTTATTTGTGCTCGAAGACTAATCATGTTTTCTATCTTACATTCTGCTTGGATGATAAAGCAAGGTGACATCAAGGGGCGGATCAAGAGCCTTGCCAAAAAATCCGACCAGGGTGCAGCTGGCAGTTCTCGGCGATGATTGACCACTCTGATCCCTCCTGAGGCAAAGGGAAAAGCCAAGCTGCTTTCTCATCCGATGGCACCTCATCGGCCCGCTCTCACTCTTGTTGCTCAGAGCCCAATAGTTCAAGCGTCCCCTGCCTCATCCAGACCCTTCAAACAAAACACCGTCGTCTACTCAGCGAAGAAGTGATCGAGACCGAGGAAGAAGCAGAACCCCTGACTAAGAGGGCCGATGCTCGAAAGGAAAATAAATCAACATAGGTCCCCTCCGAGACCAAGAAGAGAGGGGTGGTGATGGGGGTGGACGACCTCAATGAAAAGGTCCATGATACGGTAGCCCATCTGGTTCCCGCATTCAACTTACTGGCCGAAGTGATTCCACCCGAGCGGATCCCAAAATATGAGGACATCTCCCCCAATGAGCTGATCTCCAAATTCTGCACCCACAACCTTAAGGTAAATGCCATTTTCTGCTTCCGTACTTTGCTTTTACTTGGTGAATTTTAACCATTTTCTTCTCTTTTGCAGATCAGTTACATGATGGCCCTGAACAAAGACCTTCTAATGAGCTTAATGTCCGTAGGGGGCCAAGTGCAGAGGCTCCAATGTCAGAAGACAGGGCGGGAAGTCGAACTGGCCAAAAAGGAAGAAGAGATTCAAAGGCTGATCTCACACGGTGCCAACTGTTGACGGGTGATTTTCATTCCAGGGTCAAGTTTGGAATACCACTCCCATAATAATCCTCCTCCAACTGTGAATTTTTTTGGTTATAGGGGGCTAAAAGCAAATTTAGCAGAAGATTAGAACAAACACAAAATCAACAAATGATTTACGTGGTTCGGTGGAATGGATCCAACCTACGTCCATGAGAACAAAGTAGAATATTTGTTTTATAACTGAATCGAGCTCGTCCGACCTCTTCTCAAGGGTGGTCACGTTATATCGAGCTGGTTTGCTTAGTCTTTTCTTACAAGTAGTGCTCTCAAATGAATTTTTTGCTAACCCTCACAAATATGTTTCCCCTCCCTTTATATACTAAGAAAAAATAACAGTGTTCTCATATCTTTATGACGTCAGCCACATGGATTTCCTGCTGTTTATGGGCTCTCTGCTCCAGCTGTCCCGCAGAAAGTAAGCCTGTCATCTGACTTTTCATTAAACCACCTTTCTTTTGAATACTCCACACTCAACCTTTAATAAGACAGCCTGTAAAAATTCTTTCACGTGGTGGCATGTGCCAAGGGGAAATTCCTAAACTGTCCTGGTTACACATCGGGCTGTATGAGGACGGCAAACTCTTGTGCCGAGCTAATCCAACTGCGTCCGACCTGATCCGTAATACCCGAGCTCATTCTTCTGATCAGGGAGATAAGATAGGACTGACCCGAGCTACCAGACTATAGTGGTCGGGGTCGGTTCTGATGTCATCGGTCTCTAATGTCTGCACTATGTTATCTCCTCTGGTCGGTCAAGTCCCAGAGACCAGATCTGACTATTATGTCTGGTCAAGGAATTTGTCAATACCCTCGGACTATTCATCTTCCCAAAAGGAGAAATTCCATTTTTGCCATTGCCGAGGTGTTCAATGTACTTTGTCACAAAAATCACCATCAATAATATCTTAGCTTTTAATCTTTATAACTTTTTCTTGTCTTATAGGGTATTTTAGTATTTTCTCAATATAGATAGGAAATATAATAGAATGTTGAGTTAGCAAACTCTGAGAGCGAAGGTTATTGTTAATTTAGTATATAGCTTCAGAATTGTGTTAGTTTCTCAAACCTCGGGGAGGTATATGACAATAACTCAAATAATATATATATAATTTTTTAAAAAAAACATCCAAGTTATTTGAATTTTTTAAGAGGAATTTATTATTTCTTATATTCAAACTATAGGTAGCCCACAAAAAGCGCAACTTGTTAGTTTTCAAAAAATTTTATTTAAGATGTCCTTATTTAAATATATTCAAACTATAAGTTTGTCATTTGTCAATAACCAGTAAACTCAACCACTTTAAATTAATAAGTTTTTCATTAAATATTGATTTCCCTTTCGTTACAATTTATGATATGCATAGACTTCATAAAAGAAATCATTTGAATGTAAGCTTTGTTGACTCAATAATTGATCCTTCTTTGTTTGTGTACATGATAAATAATTTATTTAAGATGTCCTTAGTTAAAAACTCAACGGCTTCTATATTTTCTAATCATAAAATATTTTGGTTTTTTAAAAATTATTATTGACTGTAATTAATTTAAATCAGTAGCCGTTTAATATTTTCATAACCTTTTTAAATTCGATTATAATACGCTCAATGCTTATCTTTTTGTCTTAGCGGCTTCAAAGCCAACTAAAAGTCGAAGAACAGTAAGCGAGCTACAATATAAATAGATCGACTATCTCTCCGGCAACTGGCAGCAAGCAGCACACAGCGGGCAATCAGTATCAATAATTATTGTTGACGGTTGTTTTTCGTTTTAAAAGTAATTTGGGAAATCAATCCCTCGAATAAACCTTCTCCAACAGTAAATTTATTTGATTAGTAGGAAATCAAAGCAAACATAGCAAGCAGACAGATAAATCACAGAGACAATGATTTACGTGGTTCAGTGGAGAGTGACTTCAAACTATATTCACCGGAGAAAAGGAGGGTATTATATTCTGCCCGGGGTGAAGACCGACCTGAGCTACAAGTGGTATGGTGAGCTTACAAAGAGTGTATAACATCTCGAGTCTCAAGCTAGCACGTTACAAATCTCTCAAGTAATCGGGAACCGACCTTTCTCTCTATCACTAGTTTTTAAGTTCTTAGTTCTTTTACAAGTTGTGTGATGCTAAAATTACTAACCCTACAATCTGAGACTTCAACCATTTTATACAGGCTTCCAAATTCACTATTCCACCCCCCTCCCCCATAACGTCATCTTATGTCATTGTCATCATTGTAACAACAGCTCTCCTCAACTACCCACAATTCGACCAATCAGAATACTCATTTTTCATTGTCATTGCACAGATCTATGGCGGCTCTGCTCTATCACTTCCCTTCCACTGCACCGCCCTATGGCAGTTGGCAGGGGCTACTTCCAATGAAAATCGTTGCTTTTCCCACAACCATCACAAGTTTTCCAGAAGCTCATCCTTTAAACTAAAGCATACGTCACATACCTTCAAGCATAAGACAACCCGTGGTCCCAACTCCGCTCAATGGGTTGGCATACCGAGATAAATGATGCTTGATCAAACTTCCTGACTTCTCCAATCAGGTCGGGTTGATAAAAAATGACCACTTCGGGTCGACTTCCACAAACACTCAAATGTTGTCAAATCTAATACTTCTTCTCTGGGTCGGGTCGGTATCCCTACTTGCTTCATCATCATCAGGTTATGTCATCGAGAGAATTCTTCTGTATAGTGGGCTCAAGACCCTCTGTCTGACTCTAGCCTCTTTAGGCCCTTGGATCTTCATCATCCTCTTTTGACCAAGTACAAACTTCATTCTACCTTTCCTCGGTATTTGAACTTCACGGGGTGAAAACCCACCATCAACCACCATCACGGGGTGAACTTCATCGGTCCTCAACCCTCCCCTCGAGCGTGCTACGGGTACCTGAGGCGCCAAATGCCATACAAGTCTTCTTGTTGTATTCCCTAAAAGTGCAAGGCATTGGGTATTAATGTTCCTACCCGAGAATTTGATAATGATACTTGGGATTGACATGCCACGGGGCTGCGCACTTTTCCCATCTGTATTGCACCCCTTGTAGTATTCTGACCATGAGTATTTCCAAAAAATACCGAACAAGTTTTTCCTCTCAAATAAATAACAAGCGTTTAAAAATGCAAGTAAATTATTTAAAAAATGGAAAACACTTCTTGTATTTCATGGATCTACTGCTCATCTTACAACTCTTTGAGGGTTATTCTAAGAGAGGCTCTATTGGAAATACTTTCTCAGGATCTCGACAACTTTGTAAGGCTCTTCCTATTTGGCTCCTACGGAGCCTTCATCGGGCTTTTTAGTGTTCAAAGTGACTCTCCTTAAGACCAAGTCTCTAGGACAAAAGGTTCACACCCGGACTCTCTTATTGTAGAAGCGAGCCATCATTTGCTAATATTCTGCCATTTTGAGTGTCGATCACTCTCTTTTCTTATATAAAGTCAAGGTGGTGCCTGAGGAGTTCTTTGTTATGCCCTTCTTGAAAATACTAGACCCGGTGGGTCATTGTCCCAATCTTTGGAGGAATCATTGCCTCAAATCCGTAAGCCAATGAGAAAGGAGTTTCTTCAGTGGAGTCTTTATAGGTCATCTGATGTGCCCATTATACTTATGGTAATTCTTCAACCCACAAGTCTTTACATGACCTGAGCCTCGCCTCCGCTTCTACTTGTCTATTCGACCTTCGATGAGCAGGTGATGCAAATCCGAGGGAAATCTTAATATATTCACAGATCTTCTTGAAGCTTGTGTTTTCAAACTACTTCCCAATACCAGTGATAATGGCACTGGGAATCCCGAATCGGCACACAATATTCTTCTATATAAAATTGGTGGCTTTCTTCTCGATTATAGTGGACAGCGGCTCGGCCTCCACCAATTTGGTGAAATAGTCAATCGCCACTATTGCAAACTTGGCATGTACTCGACCTGTAGGCATAGGTCTAATAAGATCCAATCCTCACTGGGCAAACGACCAAGGGCTTGACAAGGTGGTTAGTTGCTCGGGTGATTAGTACGATATATAGCATTCCTCTGATGCCCATCACATGCTCGGGCCCTTCTGAATCCATCCTGATGTATCATTGGCCAAGAAACCATGTCTAATGCTTGATGGGAAATTGATTTCCCACTAGAATGACTCCCACAGATCCCTTCATGAATTTCTCGAAGCATGTAATTTGCCTCATCAGGCCTGAGACACCCCAGATACCGCATCGTATAGCCCATTCTATACAACACCCTATCAATCAAGCAAAATCGTGCACTCTGATACTTTAACCTCCTCGCCTCTTTCGTCCCCTGGAATGTCCCCAAACTCTAAGTATCTCCTGATCGAGTCCATCCAAGTCGGTTTATCTTCAACCTCCACCTCAATCATGCTCAGTTCTTCTGTATGTTTTTGCACTAGGTTCTCCAAGGGGATAATCCGAGGAACCTTTGATTTGATAGATAAAGTCAACCGAGCCAATGAATCTGCCTGCTAATTATTCTCCCCAATCGACCTACAAGAATGTCACATTCCTCATCCCTTCGACTAATTTTTTCACCTCCATGAGGTAAGCTATCATATTAGGCTCCATTGCTTGGAACACATCATTCAACTTACCCCGACCGCCTCACAAAGCCTCAGCCCGGCCATTATTGCTTCATACTCAGCCTCATTATTGGTTGCCATAAACACAAACCTTAACGCATAACTCATCTCCTCACATTCTTCATTACTGAGAATGATATCAGTCTCCCACCCTTGTGAGCTAACCGATCCATCAAAAATAGTTCCAACATGCTACAAAGTCGACCAGAGCTGCCCCTTGATTGAAACTCGGAGTATGTAGGATATATCATACTCTTTAAGCTCTACTAATCATTTTAAAATATAACCCGATGTCTCAGGTCTATGAGGTATTTGTCTAAATTGGTGGTCGGTATATACCCCGATAGGGTGAGCTTGGAAGTATGGACTTAACTCCATTCTCACATTAATTAAGGACATGGCCATCAGCTCATGGGCTGGGTGCCGGGTCTCGGCATCTAATAAGGCTGTGCTAGAGTAATACACCAACCTCTAAATTTTGTCTATTTCTTATACTAACACTGAGCTTACAGCATGTTCTGAAACACCTAAAAATAGAAATAACATCTTGTTAGGGCAGATGTGGAACTCAAAGGGTCGCATCGGTACCCCACGCAGCGGAAATGGGTCTAACTCGTGGATATCAAGCATATGTGTAAGTTTAAATTATTTAATGAAATATTGTACTCCATTACGAGTGTATAGGAAAAAAACTGAGATTGAATCGGAGTCCGGAAGCTCAAGAATAGGGGAAAATAAATTAGAGCACATGCGCACTGTGTGCGTGAACAGTGTGTGCGCACACTATTCATATTTGAACTGATTTTGCCTTTTTTTTCCTTAAGTATCAGCTCTCATTCTAGAGAGCTGGAATGAGAGCTCATACTTGGGTTTTTAACCCAATAAACTTTTAATCTTCCTAAACACTTCCAAAACATCCAAAATTAATTTTTAACATCAAAACCAACATCAACACATGTTATAGAACAAAATTTAAGTTTTTCAAAATATCAAATATTTCTACAAAAACATAATTTATTCTAAATACGTACTTGCGTAAATTTTGAATCCAATACACAAACCAAATTAGAATCCCAATAAGAAATATCTCATTGACAATTCTAGGTCATCCAAAGGTGGTCAAGTGATTCTATAATGGTAGCCATAGTTCTAAGTTTTAATCTAGAGTTCCAAACTCTAATTTTATGTTTATGTCTAACATAAATATTTTGACCCAATTACAAGCATATTGTGTTTATACTTCCAAAGCATCCTAACACAATTAATTAGCCTAATTTCAACATTATGTATCTAATACATAATTCAACATTATATGTCTTACTAATGAAAAAATAGCTTTTGGAGAAGATCAAACTTACCTAGCAAGGTTGATTCAAAGATCCAATCAATTTCTCTTGTTGAAATTTTTGGAGAACTTCCAAGGATTAGCAAGCTTGACTCCAAGATCCAATCTTGATTCCAATGCTAGCAAGCTTCACCCCAAGATCCAATCTTGATTTCTCCTAGATGAAATGTTATAAAGACCTCACAAAGCTTCTCTAAATAGTTCTCTTACTTAGGCTAATTTCTTTAATTCTTATTTATATTAAGCTTTCTCAAGCTTTTGCTTTGCTTAATTAAAACATTCATAAAACTTGCTATTTATAGAAAAACTTAGGTAATTTTTAATTAATAAAAGTTGTAATCAAGTTTTATGTAGGCTTAATCTAATTTATCCAAATATATATAATTAGGTGTGACTAGTCTCCATTGTCTCCCACTTTAATTTAATCCAATTAAATCAAGTCAAGGATTAGGAAATGGATTAGTTAAATGTTTGTAACTTTGATCTAATCTAATTAAATCAAGCCAAAACCACCTATTATTACATACTTACAATTACCATAATATCCTCAAATGGTAGAGATAATTATGATTTTACAATTAAGCCCTTGTGTAATTATTGAATTAATCCAATTAGGTCAAAGTAAATAATCAATGTTATCCAATAACACTTGATTATCTTAGTTGAAAATTATAATATCGAATATTATCTTTTATCAAAATTAATCGGCTACCCAAGTGCTCAATGAGTACACTTCATATTGGGACTCTCTAAGTTCAGACACGTTCGTCATATAAGCCTAGCTAATATGTACGCAATTCGGCCACCTCTGAATTCGCCAAGAATACGAATGATCTTTCTGAACTATACAAGCCGAGGTCATCACATATGTTTAACAATCCCTCCATCGTAGGCTATCCGAGTTGTGCTTAGGAAACATAGAATACACCAACAAGTTTCTGAGATGCACATCTCATGTTGACATGTTCATAATTCGTCATAACTGATGTGATCCACTATAGGTGATCGACTTTGGCCAAAGCCTTAAGAATCATGACTTTACTCACATTGATACCTAAACCCCTTATGGTATACATACCGGCTGACTGATCCTATCTTGCTTCGTACATGATTACTGAGTGTATCGGTCCACACCAAACGAACATCTAGAGGCCAGACCATGAAATATTTCTGACATACATGGCATCAAAGTGTGGAGGATCTCACATAAAATCAATGTTATCTTAGAGTCAAAGAATTACATATGATACTCGACTCGAAGAGATTCCTATTGACGGTGGTGTGTACTTTCGACTATTAGGAATCACCTGTGAGTCATTCAGTATTCGGTCCAACCAATACCCACATGTTTATATGAGCTTCCAAAGCTTATGGTACATCGGGTTAAACCATTGGAACTCCAATTCCAATATACGACATATGCTAGTCTTCTGGGTTATAGAAATTCGACTGTATTCCAAAACCAACGATTATGAATATTTACTTTAATAATAGTTTATAATAGTAATATTTATCCCAATGTCGGACCACCCAGTATCCAGTATTACTACAAAACTATTTTAAGGTCGATGTCATACTTAAATATCTATACATCAATCTAATACGCATAATGACAATACCATTAATAAGGTATGGAATGAAAACGTAGTTATTTTATTAATAAATAATAAAATATACAACTCGGATTGGCACTCCAAGCATCAACTCCAACAAACTCCCACTTACTTAATGCCAATCTGGATGGTATCACAATCTCATCTCCTCCACATGTTTATCGATTAACTTAGGAGGTAAGGCCTTTGTAAGCGGGTCTGCTATGTTGTCTAGTCCTTGAACCTTCAAGACCACTATGTCTTTTTGTTCAATAATCTCTCTAATTACGCGGTATTTCCTTTCCACGTGCTTAGACTTGGAATGTGCCTTCGGCTTCTTAGCCTGTGCAATGGATCCATTATTATCATAGTACAATGGGATTGAATTCGCAATACTAGGCACAACCCCAAGTTCTATGATAAAATTTCTAATTCAAACAACTTCTTTAGCAGCTTCTGAAGCCGCTATAAATTCCACCTCAATGGTGGAATCAACTGTTGAGCCTTGCTTTGAACATCAACAACTAACCGCACCACCGTTAAGGTAAATATGTAACCTGATGTAGATTTTCTATCATCTGGATATTCCGGGAAGTCGAATTATGTATAACCCTTAACTTGTAGCTCATCTTCTCCATATATCAAAAACTTATCCTTAGTACCCTTAAGATATTCTAAGTTATGTTTCACGACTGTCCAATGATCATTACTTGGATCAGATTGATATCGGCTGGTCACACTGATATAGAAACCGATGTCAGGTCTCATACATAGCATATTATACATAATGCTTCCAATACAATAAGCATATGGCAAGTTATACATAATGCTTCCAATACATACTCTTTCTTCCTCAGTTTGAGGCGCCATTTTCTTCGAAAGATATATGTCGTATCAGAATATACATTTGCCGCCTTGCAGTTAGTAAAACCATACATTTATATCATCTTATCTATGTACGTCGATTGTGACAACCCTATAAGCTTCCTAACTCAATCCTGGTAGAGCCTTATACCTAGTATATAGGAAGCTTCACACATATCTTTCCTGGAGAAGTTCTTGCAAAAGTAGGCATTCACACTTTGCGTAAATCCTATATCATTTCCTATGATAAGGATGTCATCTACATACAAGACTATGAAAACTATCATGCTCCCACTCACTTTCTTAACATGGTTCTTTCTCGTTCTTGATGGATCCAGATAATCTAATTCTCTCATCAAAAAGACGATTTCAACTTCGGGATGTCTCCTTAAGTCCATAAATAGACTTTTAGAGATTACAAACCAATTTTGAAGTCTCACTGAATACAAAAACCTATGGTTGTAGATATCCTCCTCAAGGAATCCATTTAGGAAAGCGGTTTTCACATCCATCTGCCATATCTCATAGTCGTGATATACAACAATGGCTGAAAGAATCCTAAGGATTTTAATATAGCGACTGGTGAAAATGTTTCCTCATAGTCAATCACAGGATGTTGAGTGTAACCTTTTACTACCAGTCGGGCGTTAAAGGTTTCCACCTTTCCATCGGGCCCTCGCTTCCTTTTGTAACCCATTTACAACCAATAAGTTTAACTCCTTCAGGAAGTTCAATTAAGTCTCAGACTTGATTGTCATGCATTGAATCCATTTCGAATTTATGACTTCCTGTAATTTTCCTGAATCGATATCCAATATCGATGTTTTATACGTAGTTGGATCTATTTTTTCCAAGAGGAGAACATCAAGGCTCGTATCAGATGTTAAAAATAATATTTCATGAGGCCTTGATATTTTATTCGACTTACGTAGAACATGTGTTTGTAGATCCTTCTCCTAATTGGATCTCTGGTTCCATCTCAGGTTCCTTAATGTTGGAATCAAACTCATCAAGTTCAATATATCTACAATTCCCACTATTTCTCAAAAATTCCTTTTCAAGAAAAGTGGCAAAGCGAACAATAAATACATTTCGTTGCTCAGAATCATAGAATTAATATCCCAAAGAATTTTCAGGATATCCAACGAACCTATATTTATACCTTTTGGGTGCTAGTTTATCCAGCTGCGCGATTCTAACGTATGCAGGACAACCCCAAATCTTTAAATGCCTAAGACTTGGATTTCTACCGAACCATATCTGATAGGAGTCATACAAACAGCTTTCGATGGAACTTTATTAAGTATGTGGGCATCAGTAAGTAAAACGTAACCCCAAAGGTAATAAAGAAGATCTGTATAGCTCATCATGGATCGCACCATATCTAATAAAGTACGATTTATACGCTCAGACACACCAATGTGTTGAGGTGTTCCTGGTGGGCTATATGGGGTGAGAATTTCATTCTCCCTTAAATAATTTCTGAATTCTTCACTCATGTATTCACCATCTCGATCTGATCTAAGGCACTTGATGAATTTACTGGTCTGTTTTTCTACTTCGTTTCGGAATATTTTGAACTTGTCAAATATTTCCGACTTATGTTTCATCAGATAGATATATCCATATCTAGACTTATCATCCGTGAAAGTCACGAAGTATGTTAAACCATCATGAGCGACATGATTTAATGGACCACACACATCGCTGTGTATTAGTTCCAATAAATCTCCAACACGGTGTCCAACACCTAGAAATAGGGTTTTTGTAATATTTCCTTAGATACATGACTCACAAATCGGATAAGGATCTAAGGTAAGATTTTCAATCAAACCATCATTTACCAATTTGGATAGACGTCTAACACCTATGTGGCCCAATCTCATATGCCATAATTCAGTATTATTTAGTTCAGATTTCCTACTTGTATTTTCCTCTACATAAAGACATCTCTATATGTTTCCAAAATATAGTGACCGCTTGATAAAGAACATTCACATTTCAATGAATTATCTTTATCATATAAACATAAAGTTTCATTCTTAATGTTTATTTTATATCCCTCTTAATCTAATATTGGCAGTGATATTATTTGTCTGATAAGTGATGGTACATAATAACAGTCATGTAAATCTAATTTATATCCATTTGGGGGATCAAGGATAATTGTTCCTATGGCCCAGACATCCAATGTCTCGCCATTGCCAACTCTAAGTTGGATCTCCATTTTATTCAACCTTCTTTTTACCCTCATTACCTGCAGGGAGTTGCAAAATACAAACGTACATGAGGGTCATGCTTTTCCACTATTTGCCTCTAAGACTAATGAGATATCAATAATTGGAAAATACAAACGTATATGAGGGTCCTGCTTTTCCTTTCTGCTCTGGAAAATCCTTTTTCTAGTGTCTAGACTTCTTACATTATAGACATTGGTCACAAGCTACTGGTGGTTTAGCACCTTTGCACTTCTTGGAGTTCTTCTTTTATATCTTTTTCTTCCTCATTTTGATTTTCTTTGACTTCCCATAAGTCTTTGAAGAGCCAGCTCCACCATGGAGGTACAAAATGGGGTTGCCTTTTCTCATATCATGTTCTACCATGCGTAACATGTTATGAAGTTTTTCATAACTGGCTTGCATCCAGTGTATATGGAAGTTTAACACAAAGCCATCATAAGATCCAAGCAAAGAAGACATAATCAAATTACGGCCCAACTATTCATCGATTATAATGCCCTGTCACTCCAGATATCGGATTTGATCGATCATGTTCAAAACATGAATGCTGACAGCTCCTCCATCTTTGAGTTCAGCACAGAACAATTCCTTAGACCTCCGATAAATTTCGATCTCTTGATTTGCTTCGAACAACTCATTGAGTGTTCGCATGATGCTCCAAGCATCTGGTACTACAATATATTGTCTCAGCAAATCTGGGACCATCGATCCCAAAATGTAGGATTTCACCTTAAGGTTATCATTATTCCATCTATTAAATGTTTCTCGCTCTTCTGGATGGAGTCAGGATCGATTTCAACGGACAGTGGATTGACAGTGACATAAGTTAACTTTTCAAACTCCAAGACAAGGCGTATGTTCATTTCCCATTCGAAATAGTTCTCAGCTCCTTTTAGTTTATTGATATCCGAACGTTTCATTAATGGATTAGCGATATCCATCTACAAGACAATATTTTACACAGTAGCAAAATAATTTTCATTTAAAAAATAATAACATTAATTGATTATCGAATTTTAAATCTATCAGTGCCTTCCCACTACCTTACTTAATTCTGTAATCTCCATTAATGGAAAAATAGTAATTTGACTATAAAAATTCATAGCAAGAAGTGGATCCCATGACATTTACTCCAGCATCACACTATCCACGGTTTTGGCCTTTGTAAACTCATTAAGTAGACCTTCAAGGTTAATCACATTCATGTGACTCATAGTTTGGTCCTGAACCATTTCTCATCCTCACACTATCGAGGGTCTTCGATTAAGACGTATTCCATGTGTATACTTGTCAATGTACACTAATGAGCTTCATATGTACACCCTCACAATAATGACGGTATTGGGTGACTGTGTTAACTCATCACTCTACATGTAATGTTTTACTGGTGCAACCTAAGTTCCGAGCACTTATACCCTCACAATAATTACGGTCTTGGATATAAGTAGTAAGAACTCATTCATCTCCGTATTGACAAGACGAACCATCCAATAATGCTCCAACATTACTAATACTATAACATAAATAAAGTAATCACCTAATCACGGGAGATTTATGACAATCAAGACATTAATTTAATTAGGACAAAATTTTAATTTAAAACATGCAATACATATCCAATATGACTTATGCGTAATTAAATTAAAATTACTATAGCATAGATTCAAAAACATGTATTTTATGGTTAAGTCTTGCTATTGATACAATTTTGTTGGGGCATATGTAAACCCCAAGGGTCGGATCGGTGTCCCGCACATCGGAAATGGTTCTAACCCATGGATATCAAGCATAGGTGTAATTTTAAATTATTTTATGAAATATTATATTTCATTACGAGTGTATAGGAAAATACCGGGACTGATTCGAAGTCCGAAAGCTCAAGAACGAGCGAAAATAAATTACAGCACGCACGTACTTTTTAAGCGTGTGACCAGTGCACGTGCGCACTGTGCGCTTGAACAGTGCGCGCTCGCACACTGTTCATATTTGAATTGATTTTTCCTTTTTTTAATTATTATTTTTCCTTAAGTATCAGCTCGCATTCCAGAGAGCTGGAATGGAGCTCATACTTGGGTTTTTACCCCAATAAACTTTTAATCTTTCCTAAACACTTCCAAAACACCCAAAATTAATTTTTAACATCAAAACCAACATCAACACATGTTATAGAACAAAATTTAAGTTTTTCAAATATCAAATATTTTTACAAAAATAAAAATTTATTATAAATACGCACTTGCGAAAATTTTGAATCCAATACACAAACCAAATTAGAATCCAAATAAGAAATGTCCCGTGGACAATTTTGTTGGATAATTATGACCCATAGCATCACTATTTGTAAAGAACATGGTGTTCTTATACAAAATTAACTATGTGACAAAGGAAATTGCTCTTTTATCATTTTATAATTGGATTACTTAGATATATAAATGATAAAAGTCCATATCATTAGTACCGGATTAATAAATATGAGACTGTATTAATCACGAAAATTTTAATCATTAAATATCCATTGTCGTAGTATTATCGAGACTGGACATCGATAATGCGGATAGGCTAGTATTGTACTTGTGCGCGTTATGGAAGCTTAACGACATAGTTCTCATATATTTAAGTATTGGATACTTATGCAAGTGTGATAGGAGGTTCTGTTTGCCGATGGTACAGGAACAGCTTCGCTCTGGATAGACCCCTCAGAATCCCACTGGTAGTATGACTATGTGTCTATGGGAATCCGAATCAGGGAAGGTGTATTTGGTCTTAACCTGAGACTTGCATCGCTAATACTTGCGACAATCAGTACGCTTTGGTTTTGGTCGTCCGGGGCTTTAACAGGTTCTGTGTACGCCTCTTCTGGTATATTGAGAATCGTAGTGTATTGGGCGTGATGTCAAGATGGATGTATCACTTCAGTCATATGGAGATGATGATCACATAGGATACAGAACTAGTACTCTTAAGTATTGCAGTCATCGGGATAATATGACTAGGTCATGATCATCCGATTATAGAGACTAGTTTCTAGTGATTCGATATATGCTTCGTACGGGGTAAACACAATTCCAGCCCTAGGCCTAGCATGTGACATCCGATACTGGATAGTAATATGCAATACTTAGTATACTACGCCTGATAAAGATTATATATTCCTTTAAAGAATATTTCTGGAGAATTGGGTAGGCATGGTGCTTTGCTAGAAGCCAACCATGTCTTGTAAATCGGTAAGAATGTGGTACCGGGTACGCACGTGTTCGGATATTCCGATGACCGGATTTACTGCCAATATATCCAGGAATCTCTTGATCGCTTCCCGAAGATTCACCGATGACATTTGACTCGAACAAAATTAATCTAGGATTAATTATGAGAGAGAAAAATTAATCTGAGATTAATTAGGGTAAGAATTAATCTGGGATTAATTATCAGAGAAAGAATTAATCTGGGATTAATTGCGTCGAGAATTTATATGGGATTAAATTCGTCGAGAAGAGATAATGCGATTAATTTGGAATTAATTGGCAAAATGAATTTAATAGTAAAATTAGATTTTACTATTTAATTTATTTATTCGGGCAAAAATAATATATTAGATATATTAATTGAAATTAGATTTCAAAGTGGAATTAAATTGGATTTTAATTCAAGCAAACGAATTAATTTGGAATTAATTCGTAAGCGACTTTCGTAATAATTTTGCTAGGCATTATTATTTAATTAAATTGGATTTAATTACGTCATGACGGAAAATTCATTTAGTTCGGAATTAAACGAACCCGGACCCGAGCGAAGTTACGTGTTGAGTTACCCGACTTAAATTTGGAATTTAAAAGTGGTGGGACCGACTTCACTTACATCAATATGTTAGACATTTGATGGAAGTTATTGTTGGCTTGAGTAAGGCTTGGATTGCTTATGCAACACTCAAACCAAAAACAACACTCAACCTTTGTATAAATTAATTTGGTCAACTTTGGAAGTGTAACAAGTTACTATTCACAGCAAACAAAACTCTCTCTTCTTCCTCTCTTGCCATGGCCGAAACCTTGCTTCTCTTAGAGGGAAAATTTTCTTTCAATTTTTGTTCTTGCTAGAACACAAGGATTCAAGTGAAGGTGATAGGGAAACTCACCCAAGTGTTGGAAACACTTAAGAAAGCTTGGAGCTTCCATCTTCAAAGAAAAAGTTTTTTGAAATCTCATCCAACCAATGTAAGTTTTTCCACAACTTTCTTTGGTAATTTTCACACACGAATCACTCTTAGAGATCCTTGGCATGTTCTAGGAACACTAACAAATTCCAGGTCACCCAAAGGTGGTCAAGTGATTCTAGAATGGTAGCCATAGCTTTAAGCTTTAATCTCCAAACTCTAATTTTATAATTATGTCTAACAAACATATTGTGTTTATACTTTCAAAGCATCATAACATAATTAATTAGCCTAATTTCAACATTATGTATCTAATAAATAATTCAACATTATATGTCTCACTAATGAAAATATAGCTTTTAGAGAAGATCAAACTTATCTAGCAAGGTTGATGCAAAGATCCAATCTACTTCTCTTTGTTGAAATATTTTGAGAACTTCCAAGGATAAGCAAGCTTGACTCCAAGATCCAATCTTGATTCCAATAGTAGCAAACTTCACCCCAAGATCCAGTCTTGATTTCTCCTAGATGAAATATTGTATAGACCTCACAAAGCTTCTCTAAAAACTGTTGGGGTTTTATAGGGAATACCCGGTAACGCAGTGGAACGCGAAAAATCAAAATTTTTCGATTTCAATCATTTTTATTGGATCAATTAAACAAACTTATTTATTTAATTACCCAATACTTAAAAATTGAATTTTAACTCAAGAAATCATATTTCTTGAAAATTACCGTTTAACTCCTAAACTTTGTATTTTGTTCATTTTAGTCCTCAAATTGTCAAATACAATTTTGGATGATTCCAAATCAGTTCTAAAATGATTTCCAACATGTCCAACACATCAAAAAAAAATTACAATAAATCCCCAATTTTCTTATAATTGCCGAACAACCCCAGATTTTCCAAGATTTTACGATTTGGCCGATTTTTGTTCAAAATACTTCAAGATCAAATCCAATCAATCCCAAATTTAATATACATCATATATACATCATAATACATCACATATATGAAAAAACCCAAAATTGCAAAGGGTTATGAACCCTAATTTACAAATTTTCCAAGTGACCAAATTAAATCAAATTAATTAAATTCAACACTTTAATCCAATCTTTATAGCACAAAACAAGTCTCACCACCATGAAACAACTCAAGAATAATTATAGGTCATCAATGAGTATTTCATCAAATAATAAAAAGTGAGCTTTTGAAATCATTTCAAGCTCACTTTATTCATCAAACATGCAAGCACCTTTCAAAAAAATTCCAACCATTTAATTACAAACTAAAAGGGTGGAGACAACATCCTAGCAATACATGTTGAAGCTAAGCATGATAGAAACAATTTCTTAGTTGAAAAGTTTAAGAAAAAAACTTACAAAATCCAAGTATTTTCAAGCTTTTTCTTCTTGTTCTTCAACTTTGCTCTCGACTTTCTTTGCAATGTTTTTTGGTAACTTATTAATATGGAACAAATGAAAAACAAAACTCTTTTGTTAATCACCCCACTTGGCCGAAACTTCAAAGAAAAAATATCATGATATTTTTCAATTTTTTTGTTTCAATAAATTAAATCAAAAATGAAATACAAACTTTTGGTTTTTCATCATTAAACCATTTAATGCAAATAACCAAGTGTTACCAATTACCTAAGGCCATTCGCTTACTTTAATAAAGCAAAACATGATTTAAGATATATTGATACTTTAATTAATTTAATCATATAACATTTATATAATTAAACAATTAAATACAAATATCTTAAATATATGTATTATATTTACATTAAATAATTAAAATACATATATCAATCATATATGTCAAAAATCACAATTTGACATTTAATTAATTTGTATTTAATAAAATCAAATATTAAATACAAATACACATCAATTAGGAAATGATCATTAGGTCCATTTGCATGTATTTTCGTTTAATCGTTAAACGACTTATAAATAATCAATATTATTGATAATAGTTGCCCTAGCGCTATACGAATATATTTCACTAGTGAGACTCTCTAGATTCAGCCATATCTGTCACGAAATCCAATTTCGTGTCCATAATTTACCCACCCGTAAATTATGACGTCCACGGATAAACTCTCTGAGTCATACAGGTCGAGGTCATGACATATGTTTAATTCCTCCATCACAGGTATCCGGATATATCCCAGAGATATAGATGTAAACATCAAATCTCTAAAAAGACAATCTCGTCGACGTCTATATTAGCAATCTCTAAAAGAACACTTAGAACTCACTTCTAAAGTGTACCATGGGCCAATGGTTTATATCTGATTGCTAATCATATATTTGGACTATCTATGCCCTGTACACAGAACTGACGGATCCTATCTTGACACACAAAGGACACCCTGATGTTCAGTCCACACCCAACAAATAGGTGGAGATCTGATCTAAATAAATCGGTGACGTGACTGCCATCTAAGTGTGGAAGATGTCTCATGTGCCCATAGTGGTATCTCAAGTCGAAGAATCACTTATGCTACTCAACCGGAGAAGATTCTTATTGATGTTGGTGTACCATCCATTAAGAATCTTCAGTGAGTCGTTCAATGTTTATCCGCTATAAACACCTACATATCTATACGAGTCTCCAAGACTCATTGTTCATTAAGAAACCATTGGACTCATTGTAGGCACTGTATTTTTGCATATAAGTCCCGATGATGAGTCTCGTACGGAGGCACTACCTTTTTAGTTGTGGAAGTCGCGGGAAACGGACGTCGTCAGGAAAAAGTCAGAAATCAGTACTTTGTTGGATTTAATTCGTTTTCCTAGCTTTGGTTTTGCTCGTTGGACTTCTGTTTTAAAGTTTATCCTCGGCCCAAACCCTGTAAGCCACTCACCAAGCCATACACCAAGCCCAAGCACCCAAGCCCACTAAAAAACCCTAACCCACATGCCCAAGAGACACATTCACGCCCAAAGCTTTCCAAAGTAATCAAAACATTCATTAAACACATGCATAATCAAGCCAAATCACCTTCCTAAATTAAATAAATCCCATGGATCCTTTCCTAATCAAAACCAATCACATCCCTAAATTAAAGAGATTATTTCCTTGTGAGACATTAATTAGGAGATAGTCCTCATCATGAGATATTCTTTCCTATTCAAACAAGGATAGCTCCCATCCCCTTGCCTATAAAAAGAAGCCTTCACCCCACCTTTCAAACCCTAGCACATTCACGCAAATCACAAGAAATTCTACCTTTATCCATCGCCAACTGTTCAGCCTCTGCATTACACGCATATTCCCCCTGAAACAGCCCCTACACTGCACGCATATTCCCCCTGAAACAGCCTCCTCACTGTTGGACAATTATGACCCATAGCGTCACTATTTGTACAGATCATGGTGTTGTTGTACAAATTAACTATGTGACAACGAGATTGCACTCTTATCATTTGTGATTAGATCACCTAGATGTATAAATGATAAGAGGTCCTTATGATTAGTTCCTGGATTGAGATGATATGAGACAGTATCAGTCCACGAAGGATTAATCATTAAATATCCCTAGTCGTAGTATTATCGAGACTTGACATCGATAATGCGGAATAGACTAGTATTATAGTTATGCGTGTTATGTGAGATCATAACGGCATAGTTCTCATATATTTGGGTATAGGATACTCATGCAAGTGTAATAGGAGGTTGTGTTTTACCGATGGTACGGAAAATAGCTTTGCTCTGGATAGACCCCTCGGAATTCCATTGGTGGTATGACTATATGTCTATGGAAGTCCGAAATCAGGGTAAGTGTATTTGTTCTTAACCTGAGACTTGCACCGCTAATGCTTGCGATAATCAGTATGCTTTAGTTTTGGTCATCCAGGGCTTTAACCGGTTCTGTGTACGCTTCTGCTGGGTATATTGAGAATCGTAGTGTATTGGGTGTGATGTCAAGACGGAAGTATCACTCCAGTCATAGTGGAGATGATGTCACGTAGGATACGGTACTAGTGCTCTGAAGTACTGCAGTCATCGGGATAATATGACTAGGTCATGCTTATCCGATTATAGAGACTAGTTACCAGACATCTGACATATGCTTCGTACGGGGCATACACATTCCACCCCAGGTCTAGCATGTGACATCCGATACTGGATAGCAATACGCAATACTACTTATACTACGCCTGACATAGATTATATATTCCAGTAAGAATATTTTCTGGAGAATTGGGTAGGCACGGTGCTTTGCTAGAAGCCAACCATGTCTTGTAGATCGGTAAGCACGTGGTACGAGGTACGAACGTATTCGGATAATCCGATGACCGTATTTACTACCAACATATCCAGGGATCTCTTGGGTCGCTTCCAAAGATTCACCGATGACAGTTGATTTAAATTAGAATTAATCTGGGATTAATTAAGAGAGAGAAAATTAATCTGTGATTAATTGAGGTATTATTTAATCTGGGATTAAATGTGTTCGGAGGAGAGAGAACGCGATTAATTTGGAATTAATCGGTAAAATAAATTTAATAGTTAAATTTGATTTTTCTATATTATTTATTCGTATGGGCTAAAATTAATATATTGGATATATTAATATGAATTGGATTTCATTACGAAATTAAAGTCGGACTTTAATACGAACGAACGAATTAATTTAGAATTAATTCGTAAACGACGTTCGTAATATATTTGCGAGGCATCGTTATTTAATTAAATTAGATTTAATTATTTAACGACGAAAGTTCGTTTAATCGGATTAAACGGATCCGAGCCGCGGTAAATGTTCGTAGAGACATTTTGAATTTTGAATTCAAAATGGTGGGGCCACTTCACACATGTCACACATGTGAAGTGGTGGTTGGAAAGTGGTTGGCATTTATGCCAAAACCACTTACTTTCCAACTACTTTGTTTAGGTGAAACCAAATTACCCCAACTACATGGTTTTGGTGAAAAGGGTAAATACCCTTTAACAAAACCCTAGCCCTCTCTCTCTCTTCACAAGTGTAATACAACACTTGAAACACATGAAAAACCCTAAATCAAGTAAATGGGCGTGAGCTTCATCAAGCAAATGGGCGTGAACCTCTAGTCTCCATCTCTTTGATTTTGTTGCAATTTCAAAGGAGCTAGCACTTCATGGAATCAACTAAGGTGATAGGGAAACAACTTCAAAAGCTTGGAATCAACAAAGGAAGGATCTTGGAGATCTTCAACTCAAAGCTTGGAATCAACAAATGAAGCATCTTGGATCTTGGATCTTCTTCTCAAAATTTTAAAAGCTCAAATCCATTCAATGTAAGTAATTCCGCAACTTATTTTGAATTTATGAACATGTTTTCATGGTTATTAGATCCTTGGCATGTTCTAGGAACACTAACAATGGTATCAAGAGCAATTTTAAGCATGAAATTTTAGGGTTCATGAGACTAAAATTTGGGGCTTTTATGTTTTGAACATGATTCTTTCAAATTGATGCTTTGAGCATGCTTAGAATATGATAACTTAGAGTTATGCATGATTAGATTTGAAACAAATCAAATGAATCAAAATTAAATTTTTTTTTAGCTTGGCCGAATTTCACTGGCAGTGGACTGCACTGTTTTAATTTTTTTGTAACATGAAATGATATGTTTAAATGCATGTTTAAATGTTGATTGTTGATTTGATTGGATTAGAATCAAAGTCAATAAAGTTCATGTTAAAATCAAGAGCATGTTGAGCATGAAATGATGAATTTAGGATTCAATTTGTGTTGAGCATGAAATGATGTGTTTTGGCTTCAATTTGTGTTAAACATGAATTGATGGATTAAGCATGATTAATTAGTTGATCAAGTGTAATACAACACTTGAAACACATGAAAAACCCTAAATCTAGTAAATGGGCGTGAGCTTCATCAAGAAAATGGGCGTGAACCTCTAGTCTCTCTCTCTTTGATTTTGTTGCAATTTCAAAGGAGCTAGCACTTCATGAAATCAACTAAGTGATAGGGAAACAACTTCAAAAGCTTGGAATCAACAAAGGAAGGATCTTGGAGATCTTCAACTCAAATCTTGGAATCAACAAAGGAAGCATCATGGATCTTGGATCTTCTTCTCAAAATTTTAAAAGCTCAAATCCATTCAATGTAAGTAATTCCGCAACTTATTTTGAATTTATGAACATGTTTTCATGCTTATTAGATCCTTGGAATTTTCTAGGAACACTAACACTCACTGCACGAGTATTCCTCCTGAAATAGCCCCCTCACTGCACGTATAAAACCCCCGCAAAAAACTGCCCAGCTGCACCGCATAAAACCCATGCAAAACTGCCCAGTTCAGCTGCATAAAACCCCCGCAAAACACCCACTGTCCAGCCCCAAAACAGCCGCATAAACCCCCCTGCACTGCACGTCCAAACTACCCCGAAACTGCCCAGTTTTTACCACCGAAACATCCCATATTTTAGCCCCTGAACCGATCCAAAAATAGTCCAAAACAGTGAAAAAAACCGAGACAAAACAGGGAGGCAACGAAGGAATACAACGAACCAGTGAACCGGAGGAGTTGGGGAGCATCAACCCTTCCGACGGCCGTGTAACGCGCTTCCGAGAGACGACTTAAGAGGTTAGAACTGAGGGCACCCCTTTTATTTATTATCCTTTATTTTTTATTACTTTATTTCGCATGAGTATTGTGGATTGATGCATGATGTGATTTCCGGATGAACGGAATATGCGTTCTCTCTTGTGGTATATCGGATGGAAACCCGGACGTAAATTCCATAGCCGAATCTGAATGGATGGTATTACGGTTTGCACTCGGGATACAATGCCACGTACCAGTTAAGAGATTCACATGTTTCGTTTCATCCAACCTTGCTTTTTAAGCATGAGTTAGTCTAATAAGTTATTTATTTTTAAGCATGATTATGATATTTCTTTATGCATGATTTAGTTATTTTTCTTTTGCAATAGGAATTTAATTTACGTTTATGTTTAGGATGTTATTTATTCTTTGTGTTTGATAATTAAACATGCTCATTGTGTGATATCGTATGATTGTCGTTATAATGACTTACTTTTAAAGCATGCAAACTTAGACATAGGATTTACTTTGGTGAATGCGAACTAGATCTAAGTTACTCTTGAGCATATATGTTTTGTAGATTCGGTTAAGTTATTGCACAAATCATTTCATTACAAGTGACATAAGTAAGAGACCATTCCTAACCCAATGATTTGAGGTCTTCCCTTGCGAGGGGTGAGTGCGGCCTTAAATCATTTTCCCGGTTCACACCGGGTGGCGACTCCTTTATTCTCCAATTTTGTCCCATGTGGGCTACTCTGTACTCCCAACTAGGCCGCGAGCTTGAAACAGCATGCTTCGCCGATTTCTGTGTCCTACACTCATATATTCCAGTATACGGCATGTACCAGTCTCAACGGATTACTTTACTTACCAAATAGTGTAAACCTCGATCAAGAACAGTCTAAGAATTACAACGTCATGATACAACTCATTGTCAGCTGTGACGCTTTTACAACTGCATCATGACAAATCATTCTAAGGTCAATTACGTCTTTACCATATTAAAAGATATACTATATTATAGAAACTGCTTATTTTACTCATAATAAAATATTTACAAAAGTATTTACAAGGAAATACAACAGGGAATTGGCGCTCTGAGCACCAACCTTAACAAAAACGTCTCTAACTTAGGCTAATTTCTCTAATTTTTGTTTATATTTAGCTTTCTCAAGTTTTTGCTTTGCTTAAATAAAACCTTCCTAAAACTTGTTATTTATAGAAAAACTTAGGTAATTTTTAATTAATAAAAGTTGTAATCAACTTTATGTGGGCTTAATCTAATTTGTCCAAATTTGTATAATTAGGTGTGATTAATCTCCATTGTCTCCCACTTTGATTTAATCCAATTAAATCAATCCAAAACCACCAATTATTACCTACTTATAATTACCATAATATCCTCAAATGGTAGAGATAATATGATTTTACAGTTAAGTCCTTTGTGTAATTATTGAATTAATCCAATTAATCTAATTAGGTTAAAGTAAATAATCAATGTTATCAAATAACATTTGATTATCTTAGTTGATAATTATAATATCAAATATTATCTTTTATCAAAATTAATCGGCTACCCAAATGCTCAACGAGTACACTTCATATTGGGACTCTCTATGTTCTGACACGTTCGTCATATAAGCCTAACTAATATGTACGCAATTCGGCCACCTCCGAATTCGCGAAGAATATGAACGACCTTTCTGAACTATACAAGTTGAGGTCATCACATATGTTTAACAATCCATCTTTCGTAGGTTATCCAAGTTGTGCTTAGGAAACATGGAATACACCGTCAAGTTTCCGAGGCGCACATCTCATGTCGACATGTCCACGATTCTTCATAACTGATGCGATCCACCCTAGGTGATCGACTTTGGCCAAAGCTTTAAGAATAATGACTTTACTTACATGGATACCTAAACCATTTATGATACATATACTGGCCGACAGATCTTATCTTGCTTTGCACTTGATTACTGAGTGCATCGATCCACACCCAACAAACATCTAGAGGCCAGACCATGAAAGGTTTCTGACATACATGGCATCAAAGTTTGGAGGATCTCACACAAAAACAATGATATCCTATAGTCAAAGGATTACATATGCTACTCGACTCGAGGAGATTTCTATTGACGGTGATGTGTACTTTCAACTATTAGGAATCACATGTGTGTCATTCAGTATTCGGTCCGGCCAATTTCCACATGTCTATACGAGCTTCCAAAGCTCATTATACATAGGGTTAAACCATTGGAACTCCAATTCCAATATATGACATATGCTAGTCGTCTAGATTATAGGAATTCGACCGTATTTCAAAATGAACGACTATGAATATTTACTTTAAGAATAGTTTATAATAGTAATACTTATCCCAATGTCGGACCACTTAATATTCAGTATTACTACAAGACTATTCTAAGGTCGATGGCATACTTAGCATATCTATACATCAATCTAATACGCATAATGACTATACCATTAATAAGGTATGAAATGAAAACGTAGTTATTTTATTAATAAATAATAAAATATACAATTCGGATTGGCACTCCAAGCACCAACTCCAACACATCTCATCTGGAATTGGCTTAGCTAGAAGTGGAGGACGGGTTAGGTATCCTTTAAGCTGTTGAAATGCGTTCTCGCTATCGTTTGTCTATTTGACTTCTCTTTTTGCCTTCTTGATCAATTGGAAGAAGACATGGCACTTTTTCTGTAGCTTTAGAGATTAACCGTTTGAGCACTGTTACCCAACAAGTCAAACTCTGTAGCTCTTTCACCATCCTTGGAGACTTTAGATCTAGCATCAACCTGATCTTCTGAAGGTTGGCCTTAATGCCCCTTGCACTCACCATGTACCCCAAAAACTTTCCCGAGTATACTCTGAAGGCAAACTTTTTCGTATTCAGTCTCATGTTATACTTCCTCAAGAGTTCAAAAGTTTCTCTGAGGTCCCTCAAATAGTCCTCAGGCATCACGATCATTGTTATCAAATCATCGACATAGACTTGCATTGTCTTACCAATGAGGGGATAAATGACCCAGTTCACCAACCTTTGATACGTCACCCCGACATTCTTCAATCCAAAGGGCATCACTTTATAATAATTGATCCGTGATAAATGTTATCTTTTCTTTATCATCGGGACATATTTTGATCTGATTGATCTCGAGAATTGATCCATAAAACTTAGCATCCCATGGCAGGCTATCGAATCCACCAACTAGTCCACCTATGGAAGCATAATAAAACTATCATTCGAGCAGACCTTGTTTAAGTTGGAGAAGTCCACGCACATTCTCCACTTGTCATTGGCCTTCTTCACCAAGACCACATTTGATACCCACTATGGGTAATTGACTTCTAGGATAAACCCGACCTTCATCAATTTTTCAACCTCTGCGTGGATGGCTTTATACTATTCTTGGTTGAAAATTTTTATCTTCTGTTTCACTATCTTATGAGCCCGATCGATGGACGGGCAATGACTAATGACCCGAGGATCAATCCTGAGCATATCATTGTGACTCCATACAAAAATGTCTACATATTCCTTTAGAAAGTCCACCATCTTCCTCTTCAGACTTTGCTCCAACTCGACCCCAACTTGACCATCTTCTCTGAACCAAAAAGCTTCATTAACTCCAGCTCATTCATATTGAGTAGGGTCTTCAGGTCGATGATATGTTGGCTATATTTCGCCTGCTTTCTCATCCATCTCTTTCCTTTTCTGCCCTGTGATATCTTTGATACACAAGATCTTCTTTGATGCGGTGGAAAAACAACTCCTCGCCACTTTCTGACTCCCATAAAATATCTCGACCCCATCTCTGGTCAAGAATTTTAGGTAGTAGTTTGACATAGTTGTCCTTGACTTCATTAAGAAGAGCCTTCCCAAAATCACCTGGTAGGTACTCATGCAATCCACTACGGTGAAATCCATCATAATAATACGAGTGTGGGGTTCATCCCAATGGTCATTGTCAACTGTACTCAACCAAGTGGAATGACAATATATCCCTCAAACCCGTACAATGGGCTTGCGTCCTGAATCCACGTGGTGAACTCCACCCTCAACCCATTTAAGGCTTCTTGGGATACGATGTCCATCGCACTCTCGGGGTCAACCAATATCATGTCCACTTCTGACCCACCAATATAGGCCTTGATTATTAGTGTGTCATTGTGAGGGTAGCTCACACCCTGAGAATCTTCCTCAGTAAATATTATTGGCACCGACCTGCCTTCTGAATCCTTGGGGCCCTTTCTGTAAACATTACATCGAAGCTATTGATCCGAGAGTAATTCTTCCTTACCCGGTTTGAGTCCTCGACCAATGTCATTCCTTATACTACAGTGAAAATATGCCTCTGCTATTTTCAAAGCCTAACCCTCATTGTGGGAACACAGAAACTGGGCGACGCATGCTGTCCCGGGCTCGCGGCCCGGTCGGGAGTACGGAATAGCCACGGGGGACTAAACCAAAGAATAATGGAGTCGCCACCCGGTGTGAACCGGGACAAAGATTTAAGGCCGCACTCACCCCTCGCAAGGGAAGACCTCAAACCGTTGGGTTCGGAATGGTCCCTTACTTATGCCACTTGTAATGAAAGGATTTATATGATAATTTAATCAGGCTTAAGTAACACTTATTTCTAAGAATATCATGCTTCTAAATCCACATACATACATCAACAAGTTCATCTAAATTTATATGTAACACATATTTGAATTTGCATACAGCCTATTTGCATGTAATCTATGTCTCAATTTGCATACATAAGGTTTATCATATGGAAAGCATACAAGTTAATGAATACATTGGTGGACACAGAAGCGCAAACAAATAGCATTCTTACTAGCATGCATATTAAGGAAAGATATTTAAGCGCATAACAGAAATAGACAACTAGAGGGGTAATACAAATGCATAACATAAAAAAGGGTAACTATATGCTAAGATGGACATGTCGTAATGTGATGCAAGAGGATCTGTTTACCGTGTGCGTTCGTGCAGCGTTCGTAGACGCGTTCGAACGGTAAACAGAAGGTTCTCGTTCGAGTAGCGTTCGTAAACGCGTTCGAACGGAAATGAAACAGAATACTCACGTTCGTATGGCGTTTGTGAACGCGTTCGAATGGAAATGAAACAGAATACTCACGTTCGTATGGCATTCATTAACGCGTTCGAACAGAGATGAGACCTGATGCATGGTAAGGCAAAAATGCCTGCGCGTTCGAGTTGTGTTCGTAAACGCGTTCGAACGGGAACAGACCTGATGCATGAAATGGGACGCAATACATAAATGGCAAATAGTACAATGCGAGGCGCGGTGAAGCATCGTGGTAAAGGATTTTAACCTCTTCAATTAGAGGACCTATCATCGCACTTACTTAACCCATGCGCTCGATCGCATCATGCATACAAACATAAGGACAATCACATCAAACTAAGTATGCTCGATTGGGCATATCTTACATCCAACCGAACACACATTGACCGGCGCGGCAAAGCGTCGTGGTAAAGGGCTTTGAACCTTCCCCATAGGGGATCTTTCATCCCACTTACTAAACCCATGCGCTCAATCGCATCATGCATACAAACATAAAGACGATCATATCAAACTAAGTATGCCCGATTGAACACATCTTTCATCCAACCGAACGCACATCAACCGGTGCGGCAAAGCATCATGGTAAAGGGCTTTAACCCCTCCCCATAGGGGATCTTTCATTCCACTTACTAAGCCCATGCGCTTAATTGAACCATGCATAAAAACATAAAGACAATCATATCAAACTAAGTATGCCCGATTGAACACATCTTACATCCAACCGAACACACATCAACCGGCGCGGCAAAGCATCGTGGTAAAGGGCTTTAACCCCTCCCCATAGGGGATCTTTCATTCCACTTACTAAGCCCATGCGCTCGATTGAACCATGCATAAATGAGCAACATACAAAATTCAAGTGACGAAAAATAAATAAACAAAAGCAACACAAAACAAAATAGGGTGCCGTTTACTCAAGCGGTACGTGGAGTTGTATCCCAAGTACAGACCGCACTACCGTCCATTCGGATTCGGCTACGGAATTTACGTCTGGGTTTTCATCCTATATACCTCAAGAGACGACACTCTTCCATTCATCCAATACCCACAACACACATCATACACA
Organism: Zanthoxylum bungeanum; assembly: GCA_019454045.1. Taxonomy (NCBI): domain Eukaryota; kingdom Viridiplantae; phylum Streptophyta; class Magnoliopsida; order Sapindales; family Rutaceae; genus Zanthoxylum; species Zanthoxylum bungeanum. The sequence goes on along the minus strand of SKCR01008985.1, from coordinate 19,501 downwards.
AACAAGATTTAACAAACAAGTAAAATACAATCAAAATAAATAACAAAAATCAAATAAAGATGAGTGTGAAAAGTACCCTCAGGTCTAACCTTTTAAATCACCTCTCGGATGTACGGCACACGGTCGTCGGAAGGGTGGTTGCTCCACAACTCTTTCGGTTCACTGGTTCACTGCTCTCGTTCGTTGTCTCACTGTTTAGGGTCGTCGTTCTCCATCTTTTGCTGCTGTTTTTGACTCTGATTTGCTACTGTTCGGCCTCTGTTTTGCTGCTCACTGTTCAGGTCACCTGTTTTGATGTTTTAATTATTTTAATGATTATGAATGCAGTTTTTTTTATGTTATTACTTTAAGTTTTTTATGGAATGTTTTAAGAGGATTTTGCTGCTGTATAAGGGGGTGGTTTGGGCGTGATTTGGCTACTGTAGGGGGGTGGTTTGGGCGTGATTTGGCTACTGTTTTAGTGTTAAAGGGGCTGCTATATTCAGTTATGGAGTGGAGGAGATTTGTGAGGTTTATGGACGTGTAGGGCTTATCGGTTTGTGAAGGTGCTTTTAATGTGAAGGCTTGGGGTTATTTTCTTTTTTCCTGTGATTTGTGTGAGTTGTGTGTATTTATGTGTATGAGCTAGGGGTTGGAAATTCTTTTCTTCTTTTATTTCTTGTGATGGGCGTGAACTATGAGGATTCCAGCCGAAGAGGTGGCTAGGTTAGGTCATGTTTATATAGAAGAGAGCTAGGGTTTGTCCTTGTCTCACAAGGAAGGGATCTTGCATTCAATTTAGGATTTGGTCTTAAGGAAAGTCAAAGATTGAGGGGGGACAAGGTTAATTCAAATTAGGAAGGTGATATCTTTAATTTGTGTTGATTAGGCATACAATATTTTAAGTTAGAAATAATATATTTTTAATTGGGAATATAATTGGTTGATTGATTTTAATTAGGCATGACATCTTTTTTAATTTGGTATGTGATTTTTAGATTTGTTTTGATTTCACCATGTGTCAAATATGTGTTTTAAGTGGGCTTGGGCGTGCGGGCCAAGGCTTGGGCGAATTGGGCTTAATGTGAGGCTAGCAGCAAAACCAGAATTACCGACACCGTTCGAACGCCGCCTCGAACGCGACACGAACGCCCGCAATCTGTTTGCCGTTCGAACGCATACACGAACGCAGCACGAACGAAAACAGTGAACCTTGTTTATTCTGAATTTCCCCTTCCGATATCCGTTTCCTGCGGCTTCCGTGACTCAAAAGGTAGTGCCTCCAAATGAGACTCATCATCGGGTTTCACATGCAAAAATACAATGCCTACACTCATGGCCTAGTGATCATACATTTCCTAACAAGGTCTTCAACTTATTCATGTAGGTATCTACAGCTCTCGGCGCCATATCCCCAAGAATTATGATGCATAGAATGGGCCTTGTGATCCATCTTCTCAACTGGGAACCTCCTCAGATTAGGCTAAGGTAGCAGGACCTTGTCCTGTATCTCCCGATCTATTTATGCCAAAGGTCTGTTGAGGGCAGTGTACGTCGTGCCCCTATAACATGAGCGACCTTGATCAGAGGCCTCGTCTCAAGTGTTAGGTTACCCTAGGTGATTGGCCTAAACTCCCGTTACTTCAGGCCTGGTTCTTTCCATCCACTACCAGTATCCCGATAAATATCCCATCTTGGCTCCTTCTTTACCCGAGTTGTACCCTTCCAACTATCTTCTCATCTTCCTTTAACAATACTAATCTCCTAATCTGCTCTAGGGCCGCGACATAGTCTAACACTTCATGGATCCTAAGGTGGGACCATAACCTCCCAACCCTCAAGGCTCTTTTGAAACTTTCTAGTGCCTTTGGGGACTCATACGACCCAACCTCCAATACCAAGTTGTGGTACATATTGATAAAGCTCTTCAGCGGCTTGTCATCGCTCTGTTTCATCATCCTTAGTGATCCGAGCATTTTCCTTGGTGCACATGCTCCTTTAAAATGGTCCATGATGGACTTCATTAGCTGCGAAAAACTGCTAATGCTCCATGGAGTTAGATATCTTCACCACAACCTGGCCAATCCCCCCAAGGTCAATAGGAATACCTTATAGACCGCCTCTCTAACCATGCTTTAGATCTCCATTAGCAAGACAAATCTTTTGACGTGGGACTTAGGGTCTATGTTACCCTTCTAGATGTCCATTGTGGACATGGTGAACCTCCTCGGGAACTCCACTCCCAACACCTCATTAGTGAAATGGGATGTTGTCTCTATTTCTTGGTCGCTCTGGCACCTCCTCGCATGGTCTTCTCCCACTTTCTTATCCCCTTCAGAAACCAATCTCTCATTTGGCTCTTGGTGCTCTCCTCATACTCCATTCTCTGAGCATGATATCTTCTATCACTGGGAGCCCTACGCCCCCGTTTCGGATAATACCCTAAATCTCTTTCCTCTAAATAAAGGTTGTCACTAGACGATTCTGGGGTTCTCCTATCGTCTTCTTCCTCACAGGGCTCTTCTACAGGTGCAGCACTAGCCACAACCACTCATCTTACTTTACGAGCATTACTTTTCCTAGTTTCTCGATCCCCGTTTTACACCGGCTACCATCTTCCAACTGGTTATCTATTCTCTTCTTCTATTGAGACTCGTCTGTCTTTGCTCTTCTGTTTTCTTTTCTAACTTCTCAATCTTGTCCATCATGATTTTCATGAAGGCATGGGTGGCCTCCCATTCCTTTCGTGCACTTTCCCTTTCCAATCGCATGTTTTCTTCCATCTTTTCCATCCATTCCGCCGTTGAAGTCTAAAGCTCTATGGTTTTCGTCTCCTACCATCCTCTTAGTTTTTTTTCTTCTTTTTCATATTATATCCCCACATACGGTGCCAACTGTTGACGGCCGTTTTTGTTCCAATTGAAATTTGGGAAATCAACCCCTCGAACAAACCTCTCCCACCAGTGACTTTGTTTGGTTAGTATTGAACTAAAATAAACTTAGCAAGTAGAGAGATAAATCATTGAGATAAGGATTTACGTGGTTCGGCAAAGAGTGGCTCCAACCTATGTCTACGGGAGAAATATGGGTATTATATTACCACTCAGGGTCAAGACCGAATCGAGCTACAAGTGGTATGGTGAGTTTAAAAAAAGTGTATAACACTTCGCGCCTTAAGCTAGCCCATTACAAATCTCTCAAGTGATTAAGAACCGACCAACTTTCTCTCTCTATCACTAGTCTTTAAACTCTTAGCTCTTTTACAAATTGTGTGATGGGAAAATTTGTAACCCTTTAATAAGAGACTTCAACCCCCTTTATATAGGCTTCGAAATTCACTATTCCACCGCCCATGACATCAGCTTATGTCACCGCCATCATTGTAACAACTCTCATCAACTATCCACAATTCGGCCAATCAGAATACTTATTTTTCACTGTCATTGCACTGGTCTATGGCAGCCTCTAGCGACCTATGACGACTCTGCTCTGCCAATTCCCTGCCATTACATCGCCATATGACGGCCAATAGGGGCTACTCCCAATGAGAACTGTTGTTTTTCCCACAATCATCGCAAGTCTTCCAGAAGCTCATCCTTTAAACTATGGCATATGTCACATACCTTCAAGGATAAGACAACCCGTGATCCCAACTCTATAAATTCGGGCCGACATACCGAGGTGAATGATGCTTGATCAAACTTCCTGACTTCTCTAACCAAGTTGGGTTCACAAATGATGACCACATCGGGTCGGCTTCCACAAACACTCAAATAGTGCCAAATCTAACACTCCTTCTTTGGGTCAGGTCGGTATCCTAACTTATTTCATCATCAGTAGGTTCTGTCCTCGGGAGAACTCTAATGTATAGTGGGCTCGGGTCCCTCTGTCTGACTGTTGGACAATTATGACCCATAGCATCACTATTTGTAAAGAACATTGTGTTTTTGTATAAATTATCTATGTGACAAAAGGAAATTGCTATTTTATCATTATTGTAATTAGATTACTTGGATATATATTAATGATAAAAGTCCATATGGTTAAATCAGATTAATAAGATATGAGACAATATTAATCTATGAACGGTTTAATCATTAAATATCCCTAGTCGAAGTATTATCGAGACTGGACATTAATGATGTGGAATAGACTAGTATTACACATGTGCGTATTACGGAAGCTTAACGACATAGTTCTCATATATTTAGGTATTTGATACTTATGCAAATGTAATAAGAGGTTCTGTTAGCCGTTGGACAGGGAACAGTTCGCTCTGGATAGACCCACTCAGAATCCCATTGGTAGTATGACTATGTGTCTATAGGAATCCGAATCAGGGTAGGTGTATATGATCTTTAACCTGAGACTTACGTCGTTATTACTTGCGACAATCAGTTTACTTTAGTATTGGTCGTCTGGAGCTTTAATAGGTTCTGTGTACGCCTAAATTGGGTTTACTGAGAATCGTAGTGTACTGGATATGATGTCAAGAAAGGAGTATCACTTCAGTCATATGGATATGATGGTCACACATGATACGGAACTAGTACTCTTAAGCTGCAGCTATCGGGATAGTATGACTAGGTCATGACTTCCCGATTACAGAGATTAGTTACACATGATCCGATATATGCTTCGTACGGGGCAGACACAGAGCCAGCCCTAGGCCTAACATGTGACATCTGATACTGGATCGTATTACGTATTACATAATATTAGTATTACTACGTCTGATATAGATGATATTCCTCGGTGAATATTTCTGGAGAATTGGGTAGGCACGGTGCTTTGCTAGAATCCAACTATGTCTTGTAAATCGGTGAGAACATGGTACGGGATACGAACGTGTTCGGATAGTCCGATAACCGTATTTACTGCAACATATCCAGGAATCTCTTGGTCGCTTCCCAAAGATTCACCAATGACATTTGACTCAGATAGAATTAATCTGGGATAAATTATGAGAGAGAAAATTAATATGGGATTAATTGCGGCAAGAATTAATCTGGGATTAATTTCGTATAGAAGAGATAACGCGATTAATTTAGAATTAATCGATAAAATAAATTTAATAGTTAAATTAGATTTTTCTATTCAATTTATTTAATTACGGGTAAAATAATATATCAGATATATTAATTGAAATCAGATTTCAATACGAAATTAAAATTGGATTTTAATTCGGGCGAACGAATTAATTTAGAATTAATTCGAAAACGACTATCGTAATAATTTTACGATGCATAATTGTTTAATTAAATCGGATTTAATTATGGCGCGATGACAAATTCGTTTAATTAGAATTAAACGAACCCGATAAAATTACATGTAACTTTGCATGTGTATTTTTATATTTTGGGAACACAAAATATCATTGACTTTGGTGGGCCCAAACCAAGTTGTGTGTTGAGGAAGCCAACTCAAATTTTGAATTTAAAATGTGGTGGGACCACATGACTTACATCAAATGTCTAAAGTTGATGGAAGTTGTTGGCTAAAATTAATGAAATGCAAATAACACACAACTACCATTTTTTGGAAAATTGCACAATCTCATTCTCTTCTCTCTTGGCCGATTGTTCTCTTTAGAGGTGAAATTTTGCTTCAAAATTTATTAAAGCTAGCACTTGGAGGAGTCAAATGAGATGATAGGGAAACTCACCCAGGGCATAAACAACATACTACAAGCTTGGAGCTTCATCCAAAGGAAAATTTTGAAATTTCCTCAATTACAATGTAAGTGATTCCGCCACTTTCCTTGTAATTTTCACACATATAATCATGTTTAGGATCTTGTGGCATGTCTTAGATACTAACAATGGTATCAGAGACTTGCTAAATATGATTTTGAAAATTATGGTTCATAAACTTTAATTAGGGATTTTTGCTTGGAGCAGGAAAATTCAAAATTGAGTTGTTGGTTGATGTTAGATGATGATAACTTGGAGTTGTGCATTATTGGATTGTTGAAAAATTGATTGGATCAAATTTCCCTAATTTCCTTATGTTGGCCGACAATTACCCTAGTGTAACTCATGGTGATTTTTTAAATTTTGACACTTGGATGTGTTAATGGCATGATATATATGTTGAATGTTGATTTAATTGGATTGGAATCAAATTGGATATTAATTTCTTATCATTGACGTGAGTTAGAATGTTTGTTAGATACTTGATTTTGCTTCAATTTGTGTTGGACATGAATTGGAATGATAAGCATGATTAATTAGATTGATTAATATTTTGGAAATGTTAGATTAATTAATTAGTTATGTTAATTGCACATAAATTGGATTAATGTAATATTTGGAATATTGTATTAATGTAAATTAGTCCCTAAAATACTAAATGGGCTAATTAGGTTATATTTGGATTAATGGGCTTAGTTGGGCCTAGTTTAGTTGTGGACAATTGGTTGGATCAATTGGGCCTAAACTATTTCTATAAAAGTCCAAAATATGACTTTTGGGCCTTTAATAATCTAATTGGGCCTAATGGGCCAAAATTAATTTATGGCATAGAGTGATTCCTAAATGGGCCAAGGCATTATGGGCTTGATCTATAATGGTCAAATCCCATACCTAAAGAACTAATTAAAGCCCATTGGACCTAATAGAATTGGCATTGGATGCTAAATGGGCCTTTGAGACCATTTGGATTGGATTTGGAATCCAAGTCTAAAAAGGCTTTATTATAATAGAATAAGTGTAATTGTTTAATTTGGAATTAAACTTGAATTAGTATTGAATACAATTTAAATTGGATTTAATATTGTAGTTCGATATAATTCAAGAATACTTACTTTGAGTATTTATTCTTAAACGAGTTAGACTCGAGCAAATCAAATCATTATATGAACATTGGATGGTCATTAATTGAAGAATTAATTAATTGGATGACATTGATTGACAACATGCTATGTGTGAATGCTTGGATGTATTTGTTTGAATAATGCATATCAGATGGATATTAGATGGGTGGGGGTAATTTTGGAAATTGTTGTAAATATTGTATTTATTTGAAATTGGACATGCGTATCCAGCCTATCACCTCTTATTCTCATTGTATTTCTCTTCTCACTAATTCCCCTCAATATAAATGAGGTTTCTTATAGTGTTATGTAATTGGGTAAATAGAAGAATGTAAAGTGCTAGCTGGAGAGAGATTTGTTCTTGGAACAAAATGTATATGAATATCCATCTGCATATCATTATTATATTATCGCGCCTTATTGTGCTTTTAGAATACATGTTTAAGGGTGTATGATGAGACCTAATCAAATATAATAAATTGGTTGCCAATTTATGAAAACGCCCTCGTATTTAATATTAAGCGTTTCCTTCCATTGAGTGGTTCTCTCTCAAGATCCAAGATTGGCTTTGATTTGTTGGCCAAAGTCAAGATCATTGTCTATCGCGGATGTGTTTGAACCATGAAATTGTTAATATTGCATGTCTTGGACAGTTGTGACTTGTTGCCAAAGTCAAGGTCACTCTTGTTCATCGACGTGGATTACGAAGCTTTCCCACTGTCAATAGGTCACGCTTAACTGGAATCATTAAGCTTGTTGAGCCAAAACCAATGCTTAGTTGATTCAGAGGAAACAGGTTAGGAAATATATTAGATATATGTTTCGGACTTTGATGTCCACCTACCAGATCTAGGAATTGGATGGGATCCAATTGATCTTAGAGATCTACCCAGTTAAATTTTATACAGCTTGTTGGCCAAAGTCAAGGTTGTGTATTATTTAACGGGATCCTAGACCACTAGGAAACTAGGCTTCCTGAGTACTCAACGATGGGTTAGAGGCTCGCCGAAAATTAGTGGGAGGCTAGTATTAAATTTGCAATTTCGTTTAATACTCGCTAATATGCGCACTCTATTATTATTATTTCTCGTTATTATATATATTAGTTGGACTAATATTATTCATTTATTATTTTCTTTAAACAGTTAGACTGTACTCAACACTACTCCATTTGTAGTTGGTTATATAGTTGGACTTTAGTAACCATTGCATTTGAGTGTACCCGAAATATTTGATTGGATAGTTGGACTATAGCAATCAAAATGGCTGGAAAGATAAGCATTAGAGACATAATCATGGGTGAGAATGTCTTTAACGACGTAAATTTTCCAGACTGGGAGATGAACCTCAGGATAGTCCTGGGAGCTGAGAAGTTGCTCTATGTAATAGAGAGACCTCTCGGGCCTGAGCTAGACTTGAGCGGCCAGTAGATCATGAGCTTTGGAAGACTCACCATGATGATAACTTTACTGCTCAATCTGTTATGCTTGCTGTAATGACTCATTAGTTTCGTCGTCAGAACAAGGGATTGGATCCTTATGTGATGATGTTGAAGTTGAAAGATCTTCATAGATCTAATCTTAGATCTCAGAAGTATGAGTGCAGAAGAAGCAGAAGAAGCTCTTTCGCTCTCGTATGTCAGAGGGTACATCTGTCGAACACTATGTGCCGCAGATGATTACTGACATCGAACATCTGGGTTAGCTGGGCATTACCTTCGAGGCCGAGACTTCCATAGATTTGAACTTACAGTTTGCCCGACTGCTGGGGCGGGTTCATCATGAACTATAATATGATAAACCAAGAGAAAACTCTTGGAGAGTTAATGGCTATGCTGAAAGAGGCAGAGCCAGAGCTTCTGAAAGGCAAGAAGCGCGAGGCACATCTTACTTCGACATCCAAGAAGGCCAAGGCTTGGCCGAAGACTTCTGGGGGTGTGAAGAAGAAGAAGAATAAGGGCAAGGCTCAATCATCACAGTCATCTGGGAAGAAAAAAGACAAATTCCAAGACGTCTGCCTACACTGTGGCAAATGGGGACATTGGAAGTATGACTGTCGTAAGTTCAAGGCGGACTTGAAGGAAGCGAATACGGGCAAGGCTCCGGTTTCAGGTAGATTTGTTATTGAAATAAACAAGACTACTACTAGTTTTAAAAATTGTATTTTTGATACTGGATGTGGTACTCACATATGTACTGATTTGCATGATCTACAAATTAACAGGAGACTGGCTTTAGGGAGAGATCGACCTACGAGTCGGAAATGGAGACGAGAGTCGCTTTTTTGGTCGTTGGCACCTATCTTTTGAATCTGCCCTCAGGGCATGTACTTATATTAAGCAACTGCTATTTTGTACCTAGTTTGACTAGGATTATTATCTCTGTATCTAGTTTAACCCGATGCGGGTATACCTTTGTATTCAGGAACACTGGGTGTTTTGTTTATAAAGATGATATTTTGATATGTACAGCAGATGTGAATAATGGTTTTATATTTTGAATATAAACGAATCTCAAACATATAACATAACAAACAAAATTATCAAATTGAGTAAAACAGATGAGATTTATTTGTGGCATTTTCGTTTGGGACATATTAATAAAACTCGTATATCCACGCTTTCGAAGAATGGAACAGATTTGATCCTAATTCATATGACGTCTGCGAATCTTGTTTGTTAGGCAAAATGCCTAAAACACCTTTTAGTGGTAAAAGTGTACGTGCCACTGAGCTGTTATCCCTCATTCATAATGACATATGTGGGCCCATGTCTAGCCAGGCTAGAGATGGATATGAATACTTTGTAACCTTTACGGATGATGCATCGCGTTATGGTTATGTGTATCTTATGAAACACAAGTCGAAATTTAAGAAATTTAAAGAGTTTCGACGAACGAAAAAAAAACAAAAAACAGACTAGCAAGGTATTAAAACATTGCTGTCGGACCGTGGTGGAGAATACTTAAGCAATGAGTTTCAAGATTACTTGAAAGAATATGGTATTCTTCACAGTGGACTCCTCCCGGAACACCTCAATTGAACGGTGTGGCCGAACGAACGAGAAACCGAACTCTGTTGGACATGGTAAGGTCAATAATGAGTCACACAGAGCTACCGATTTCCTTAGGGGGCAATTACGCATTAAACAGTGCAATACTTATTTTGAATAAGGTTCTGTCAAGTCTGTTGAACATACTCCATATTATAGATGGACAGGAAATAAACCGGGTTTTTATTCCTGAAGATTTGGGGATGTTGGGCATATGTTAAACGTTTGGATAGTATCAAACTAGAACCCAAATCGGATAAATGCTGATTTGTAGGTTATCCTAAGGAAACAAAAGGATATTATTTCTACAACCCACAAGAGAAAAAATATTTGTTGCTCTTCATGCGATTTTCCTAGAAAATGAATTCATTAATGCAGTGGTAAGTGGGAGGAAAATAGAACTCGATGAAAATCAGAGTTATACTGTTCCTGGCACCGACCCCCTCATGGAACACGAACAGTCCATTAGGGATGAGACTATTCCATAATCTTCTAATACACAAGAACAGCATAAGTCGGAGAGAGTCAGAAAATAACCTGAGAGGTATGGGTTTCTGATCTACCTCATGTAGACATTAATCTTATTGAGGATGATGAATCGACTACGTATGAGGAGGAAGCGATACAAGGTATCGACTCCGCTTTATGGAAAGAAGCCATGATGTCTGATATGGATTCCATGTATACCAACCAAGTTTGGACACTGGTTGATGTACCAGAAGGCATTAAGCTAATTGGTTGTAAATGGATCTTCAAAAGGAAGAGAGACATGGAAGACAACATACAAACGTACAAAGCTAGGCTTGTAGCTAAAGGTTATAGTTAACGACATGGTGTCGATTACGACGAAACCTTTTCACCTGTTGCCATGATAAATCCATTCAGATAATGCTTGCTATTGTTGCATATTTCGATTATGAAGTATGGCAGATGGATATCAAAACCGTTTTCCTTAACGAAAACCTTTTGGAGGATGTTTTAATTGCAACAACATGATGGTTTGTCGTACCAAGACATGCAAACAAGGTTTGCAAGTTAAACCGATCCATTTATGGATTAAAGCAATCATCGCGTTCTTGGAACCATCGTTTTGATGAGATCACAAAAGAATATGGTTTCATTTTATTTAAATGAAGATGATTCTTATGTATATAAGAAGGTTAGTGGGAGCACACTGACATCATTGTCCTATACATTGATGATGTATTGATTGCTTCTTGGAAATGACATTCCATGCTATAATCGGTGAAAGCTTGGCTTTCATTAAAATTCTCCATGAAAGACCTGGGAGAGGCAGGCTTTATTCTAGAAATAAGGATCTACCAAGATAGATCTAGATAGATGCTGGCACTCTCCCAAAGCTCGTACATTGACAAAGTGTTGAAGAGATTTAACATGGATCAGTCCAAGAGGGGGCTGCTTCCAATGTCACATGGCGTCTCTATATTGAAGGATATGTTTCCTAAAACTCAAGATGAGAGAGATGCAATGATTCGGATCCCGTATGCTTCAATAGTCGGATCGATCATATACGCCATGATATGTATGCGATCTGATGTCTCATATTCTTTGAGCATGTGCAGTCGCTATCAGGCCGATCCAGATGATGGTCACTGGATTGTTGTAAAGAACATCCTAAGTATCTTAGACGAACTAAAGATGCTTTCTTAGTCTATGGGGGAGGAGAATTTGAGGTGACTGGGTTCACGATGCAAGTTTCCAAACCGACAAAGACGACTGTAAGTCGCAATCAGGGTACATATTTTGTTTAAACAACGGAGCAGTGAGCTGGAAATCTTACAAGCAAGAGACTGTTGTCGATTCAACAACATAAGCGAAATATATTACTGCATAGGCACTGAGGCAGTAAAAGAAGCAGTTTGGATCCGTAAATTCCTAATTGGATTAGGAGTAGTTCCATTAGCATCTGAGCCCGTACCTTTGTATTGTGACAATAATGGGGCTATCGCACAAGCTAAGGAACCACAGTCTCATCACTGATCCAAGCATAAACTTCGATGATTTCATCTTATTCGTGAGATCATACATCGTGGCGATGTGAAGATCGAGAAGATCGCATCATATGATAACATTGCAGATCCGCTGACGAAGGCTATATCTCAGCAAATATTTGAGCGACATGTACATAGTTAAGGTGTAAGATACTTGAGTGATTGGCTATAGGCCAAGTGGGAGATTGTTGGACAATCATGACCCATAGCATCTCTATTTGTAAAGAACAATGTGTTTTTGTACAAATTATCTATGTGACAAAAGGAAATTATTATTTTATCATTATTGTAATTAGATTACTTGGATATATATTAATGATAAAATTTCATATGGTTAATCGGATTAATAAGATATGAGACAATATTAATCCACGAACAGTTAATCATTAAATATCCCTAGTCGACGAAGTATTATCGAGACTGGACATTAATAATGCAGAATAGACTAGTATTACACTTGTGCGCGTTATGGAAGCTTAACGGCATAGTTCTCATATATTTAGGTATTGGATACTTATGCAAGTGTAATAAAAGGTTCTATTAGCCGTTGGACCGGGAACAGTTCGTTCTGGGTAGACCCACTTGGAATCTCATTGGTAGTATGACTATGTGTCTATGGGAATCCGAATCAGGGTAGGTGTATGTGATCTTAACCTGAGACTTACGTCGCTATTACTTGCGACAATCAGTTTACTTTAGTATTGATCGTCAGGAGCTTTAACAGGTTTTTGTGTGTACGCCTGTATTGGGTTTACTGAGAATCGTAGTGTATTGGATGTGATTTCAAGAAGGGAGTATCACTTCAGTCATATGGAGATGATGGTCACACTTGATACAGAACTAGCACTCTTAAAACTGCAACTTCGGGATAATATAACTAGGTCATGACTTCCCGATTACAGAGATTAGTTACACGGGATCCGATATATGCTTCGTACGGGGCAGACACAGAGCCAGCCCTAGGCCTAGCATGTGACATATGATATTGGATCGTATTACGTATTACATAATATTAGTATTACTACGCCTGATACAGATGATATTCCTCGATGAATATTTCTGGAGAATTGGGTAGGCACGGTGCTTTGCTAGAAGCCAACCATGTCTTGTAAATCGGTAAGAACATGGTACGGGATATGCACATGTTCGGATAGTCCGATAATCGTATGTACTGCCAACATATCCAGGAATCTCTTGGGTCGCTTCCCAAAGATTCACCAATGACATTTGACTCAAATAGAATTAATCTGGGATTAATTATGAGAGAGAAAATTAATCTGTGATTAATTGCAGTAAAAATTAATCTAGGATTAACTTCGTATAGAAAAGAGAACGCGATTAATTTAGAATTAATCGATAAAATAAATTTAATAGTTAAATTGAATTTTTTCTATTTAATTTATTTAATTGTGGGTAAAATAATATATCAGATATATTAATTGAAATCAGATTTCAATACGAAATTAAAATTGGATTTTAATTCGGGCGAACGAATTAATTTGAAAGCGACTATCATAATAATTTTGCGATGCATAATTATTTAATTAAATTGGATTTAATTATGGCGCGACGAAAAATTCGTTTAATTGGAATTAAACGAACCCGATAAAATTACCCGTGACTTTGCGTGTGTATTTTTGTGTTTTGGGAACACAAAATATATTTGACTTTGGTGGGCCCAAGTCAAGTTGTGTGTTGATGAAGCCAACTCAAATTTTAAATTTAAAATATGGTGGGACCACATGACTTACATCAAATGTCTAAAGTTGATGGAAGTAGTTGGCTAAAATTAATGAAATGCAATTAACACACAACTACCAATTTTTGGAAAATCACACACTCTCCTTTCTCTTCTCTCTTGGCTGATTGCTTCTCTTCTTAGATGTGAAATTTTGCTTCAAAATTTTATCAAAGCTAGCACTTGGAGGAGTCAAATGAGGTGATAGGGAAATTCACCCAAGGCATAAACAACATACTACAAGCTTAGAGCTTCATCCAAAGGAAAATTTCGAAATTTCCCCAATTACAATGTAAGTGATTCCGCCATTTTTCTTGTAATTTTCACACATATAATCATGTTTAGGATCTTGTGGCATGTCTTAGAGACTAACACTGACTCCATACTCTCTAGGCCATTGGACCTTCATCGTCCTATTTTGGCCAAGTACAAACCTCATTCCATCTCTTTTCGGTATTTGAATTTGCTCGATGTGAAAAACCACTATCAACAAAATACTAATATTTCTTATCTATAAGACTTAATTGATTATGAGTTTTTTATTTTTTATTTTTCCTTCATTAATGATTTGTATCCTAATTTTTAGGGGTTACTTTGATTGATTTGTTGTCGTGGGGGGAGTTTAATTGTTAATTTTATAATTACACATTATTTAGCCATTACACTAAATTTTTTTCCTCAAAGTATCTTATATACTCCGTGGCCTTTTACCTAGATATTAGGTTATATCTTGGCTTTTGTGCTTTATACCTTTTTTTTCTTACAGGGTATTTTAGTATTTTCTCAATATAGATAGGAAATATAATTGAATGTTGAGTTAGCAAACTCTTGACAGACAAGGTTTTTGTTAATTTAGTATATAGCTTCAGAATTGTGTTAGTTTCTCAAACCTCGGGGAGGCATATGAAAATAACTCAAAATAATAATTATTATTGTTTTTTGAAAACATCAAGTTATTTGAATTTTCTAAGCAGCATTTATTACTTAATTATATTCAAACTATAGGTAGACCACAAAGACCGTAACTTCAACATTTTAAAGAAAGGACAAAAAAAAAAACCTATAGATTTGTCATTTGTCAATAACCACCAAACACAACCACTTTAAATTAATATGTTTTTCATTAAATATTGATTTCCCTTTCGTTACAATTTATGATATTCATAGACTTCATCAAAGGAATCGTTTGTATGCCTGCTTTGTTGACTCAATAATTTATTTTTCTTTGTTTGTGTATATGACAAATTCTATATTTAAGTTGTCCTTAGTTACCAACTCAACGACTTCTATATTTTCTAATCATTTGAGTTTTTTTAAAGATAATTATTGACTGTAATTAATTTAATTCAATAGTCGTGCTAATATTTTCATTAATCTTTTATCACACAAATTTTAATAATAATGTAAATTTGTCATTCAATCACATTTAAATTATTATACAATAATTATCAATAATCATTTATAAAAAATGGAGTATAAAATTTAATAAAATATCGAATCTAAATTCGATTATAATACTCATAAGTCCACAATGCTTATCTTTTTGTCGTAGGCGGCTTCAAAGCCAATTAATAGTCAAAGAATAGTAAGCGAGCTACAATATAAATAGATTCACTATCTCAGCAGCAACTGATAGCAAGCAATACACAGCGGGCAAGCAGTAACAGTAAGTACTACTATTGCATATCTATTATTTCAAGAATATAGTGTCATTTTATTATAAGTCCAAGTCCGGGTCTGACCTGCTCATTTTAATCTCGGACCGGGCTAAAATCCGGGTAGGCTGGACTGGTCCCGAGATTTTTTGGTATGTACTATACAATCAACTCGCCGCTGCCGGTGCTCTTATATGATCTTTAACTTCGGATGTTTTATACAGGACAGGTACATTGAAGAAAATGAAAGGGGCATTAGAAGTTCAGATACTGTCCAGGGAAACCATCAAGCCTTCTTCCCCAACTCCTCATCACCTAAGAAATTTTAAACTCTCACTCTTAGACCAGATCGCTCTTCCAGTTTACATCAGCAATATTTTTCTCTACACAGCAAATGATGTTACAGGTGACCAAATATCTCAACGTCTAAAATCATCCTTATCAGAAACACTCACAAAATTCTATCCACTTGCTGGGAAAATCAAAGACGATGTCTCAATTGAATGTAACGACGATGGGGTTGAATATATCGAAGCTCATGCAAACGGCGTCTTGTCAGAATATTTACAGAAACCTGATCAGAATTTACTTCGAGCGTTCCATCCGTTCGACACAGAGAACCCAGTAGGAAGCACAGGTCCATTATTGATTATTCAAGCTACTTTCTTCAAATGCAAGGGGGTAGCAATCGGAATTAACTCTTCCCACAAGTTAATTGATGGATTGTCGTTAGCCACATTCATTAACAGCTGGGCTGCCACAGCTCGTGATCAGCCAAACAAGGCTCCGCTTCCGAAATACGTTGCAGCGTCTGTTTTTCCACCAACCGAATCCTTCGTCTCCTTCCCTGTACATCTTTCACAATGTGACCAGAACAGGTTTCTGTTTGATGCCTCAAAAGTTGATAAACTCAAGGCCAAAGTTGCCAGTGCAAGCGTGCCAAGGCCATCACGCGTCGAGGCTTTGACTGCACTCATGTGGAAATGTGCAAGGGATGTGTCAAGATCAACCCTGGGCGTCTCGAGACAGTCTTTGTTAGTTCACGCCATGAACTTGCGTGCGCTGGTGGCGCCGCCCTTTCCTGATAGCTCTGTGGGCAACAGTGTTGGGTATCTTTCTGCTCAAACGAGTGAGGAGGAGACCGAATTACAAGACTTGGTTTGTATTCTCAGGAAAGCAAAGGAAGAATTTAGCAAAAACGGATTACAAAATTTGCTAAAAATCAAGAGCATCTTCGATATTCCAGAGTCAATTAGAGACCTGGTGGAAACAGATGAGATCGATTTCTTCACTTTTTCAAGCGTTCTCAGGTTTCCGTATTACGAAGCAGCTGATTTCGGATGGGGAAAGCCAGTACAT
Source organism: Zanthoxylum bungeanum (assembly GCA_019454045.1). NCBI lineage: Eukaryota > Viridiplantae > Streptophyta > Magnoliopsida > Sapindales > Rutaceae > Zanthoxylum > Zanthoxylum bungeanum. The sequence continues at coordinate 2,895 of SKCR01008985.1, read as the reverse complement.
GTGACATTTCCGAATTATGTGTTTCCGAATTTGTTTCTATTAATGGATACAAAAGATGGTGAGGGAATAGAAGCGTTGGTGACTTTGAGCAAAGAAGACATGGCCTTGTTTGAATGTCACCATGAGTTGCTTGAATATGCTACTGTTAATCCAACTGTCAATTGATCAAGTGTCGTTTGTTTAATTATGTGTCATGTAATAATAATTGGAACTTGCCCACTTTGGTAATAAGGGTGATCAGTTTTATCAATGGGCCTAAAGGCCCCAAATTGTGATCTTTATCATCAATAAACGAGCTGTTGTTGTGGTTTAAAAGCTACAATAGTGTTATTGAAACTAATAGTTGATTAATTTATCCGTGGTAAATTTAATTTTTAAATATATAAAATTTTCATCAATTATCAAATTTTATGTGCATGGACCATGAGTAACAAAATAATTAGTATTATATCAATACTTCAATACATCACATGTATTAATTAAAAATGAGAACCATTTTTTTTTATGTAACTAATAAATTCAATACTGGATTACAATGACAGTTGATAAGTGCATAAAAGTACAGTTTGATTATCATTAATTCGAATTTAATATTAAGTATTTAGTTTTATATTTTATATTTTACTATATAATTTTGTCAATATATTAATTTGAAGAATGTCTAATATTTATATTTATTTTATGATTTTTCTTTTTAATATTGTAGGAGCTGAAAAGAAAATTAATGAGCTGCGCGTGAATAAAATTTGAAAGATGGAATTGGTGGCTTTGACAAGTTAAAATTTAATTTGGAAAAAGTCAAAAAGAAGGCTGAAGCAAAGAAATATAATATTGGAAAGAGGAAAGCAAAATAAGCCACCAAAAATTGGCAGCGTGCACATGAATAGTTGGAAAGTAAAGTTGAATATTAAAAGTGGAACCCATATGCTTATGTTAGTTGTGTTGGCTGTTGACTATAAAAGCAATGCATTTCTAAAGAAATAATCTTTAATATAATTAATATTTTATTATTTTCTTTCTTTTGATTTTTAATTAATTATGAAATTATGTTTTAATTTATTTTGCATGGCTGCTCGACATCAGTATGTTTTTATCAATTTTCATATAAGAACAGTTGTGATTGATATTGTTATTTTGTTAGTTAATCTTCTACTGCGGTATTACATTTAGATATATTATCGAAGTTAGATAGATCATAATAATAACATATTGTGTTTTTAATATAGAGAAAATATTATGTCAATTACCTTATGATTTAATATGTTTTAAATTGATTTATTTTCTAGTTGATGGTTTGGGAAGTGAAACCCTCAATTGAGTAATAAAATGAATCAAATATTAACCATAGGGACGTAACAAAAAATTATTCATGACGCTTTGCTGTCTTTTTTCCTTGACAATCTTTAAGTATTTTCATAATTTTTATTTTAATTTGCTAATTAAATATATATATTTTTTAAATTAAGTTATTGTTAACATCTTATTAAGTAAATTAGTTCTTCTTTAACCATTTCTCGAGGAATCAACACATCAACTATATTTGTGTTGGGAATATACCCTAGAACCAATCGTTTCGTACGGTTCATGGGTATTATCCTTATTTAAATATAATCTTTTAATTAGACGTAAATTTAGTTTGCGATTAATATAATGATAATCCTATCATATTTTGCATCTATTCGTTCAGTTGGTATCTTATAATTTATGCAAAATGAGATCATGTGATATATTTCGTGTCAAGCCTCTATTTACAAAAAAGTTGTAGATGTGAGTACATAGTTTTGATTTAAATGCATCTGAATCGGTTCGCGATTGAGATGATGTCATCAGAGGTGATCACATTGCATGATTGACATTTTTTTGATACTTTCATAAGATCAATATTTGATATTGATAGTTAGGTGACGGGTCTCAAGTCACAAAAGCATGAACATTGGTAATTTGTTACTAAACGTGACCAAACGTGACGAATCACATGAGTGATTATCTGCATTCAATGATTCGTCACACGGCCGTACTAGTATACCATTAGTCCTTTGACTTGAGATGTCATTACTGCTGTCTGCATTGAGATGTATCGTTCACTTGTGTATATTGCACTGAGCTAACCACGTATGGTGAAAGAAACTTGTTGGCAATGTGCTCTTAATGTATGAGGACATGGAATCTGGTGGCTTAGATAATTGAGCTTGAGATCCTATGTAAGAATGTCATACATGGGGGATCAAATATCCGACCGGAGTACACGTCATCTGAAAATGTGTTTTGCAGATACGTAAATCTCGTATATGATTAATTTCTTGATTCTATGATTGAGTTAGGGATTTGACACTTCATGGCCCGCACTCGATTGAGAGTTGACAGTAGATGGACTTTACTACACGTAAGTACAAATATATGTATTTATCCGATATTTTATTCTTCATGTCTGGGGTCATGATATCTTGCTAGAGGTCACTCATGATCATTGAGAACTTCGGTTATAATGAGTTATGTTGAAGTGATACGAATGTATTCGTATCGACTCCTCTCTATGTCACGGAGAACCCAGTGGGTCACACACATTAGCCGAATGATTGATGAATTATTTAAATTGTTTCAATAAAAGATCATAAGACAATTTATGTACTTTATTGACGCGCTAGCATCTGTTTATTCGAGAAATATTTCGGTGATTTTAGAAATACCGCAAATATGATTTGCGGATAGTTGGGAGACTGATAAAGTATTTTTATTTTTGACACATATAATAATAATAATTATCAACTAATTGAATATTAATTAATTTTTAATTATTGATAATTTAATAATAAAATTGTTTATTTTTATTATTTTTATTTATGCTTTTGGATAAGTATTAAGGTGGCAAGTTTCTCATACATGTGTTTTCTTTTG